>JARQOC010000003.1:557707376-557745392 GCA_033576535.1 Allobates femoralis
GTGACAACAGAGCTTGTTTATTCAGGACCAATTAGGAACAATATATGATAAGCGTAATAGATCAATAATAAAGCATTTGTGCGTCTCTATCTGTGCAGCATCTGCAGCTACTGCTTCTCTCATGCACAGACACAGGAAACTAGATACAGTCACATGCTCTTCCTGTGTGAGCCTTTTTTGTTCTAACTTTATAACAGCATAAAAATCTAGCAACTAAACAAACACTCATAAACAGGAATGGAGTTATTGCACTAAAGATATTCCAACAATTTGGATTAGCAATCCTACATGATGACACACAACTGTCCCCTGAAAGCACATGTTGTGAAAAACAAGCCTAAGGCTTATTGGATTGTGTCTCCCTTTCCCCATGTAACTAAACATCTATGCCCAACTGAGCCATGTGTGAATATTGATGGAGTGGCTTCCAAGAGATAGCTGTCAGTTAACAAAGTTCTTATCTAACAGCTATCTTGCATGTATAGCCAGTCTTACTAATACTGTCTCTATAAACTGTGGATGCATTACCCCTTCCCAAAATGTACAATAAAATCAAACCACAAAAAAAATGTAAAAGGCAATTGGTTGCATCCAGATATGCAGATATAGCGGTAACCTACAAATAGTTTAGTCGGCTTACAGGAACAGCAGCTACAGGGTCAAAATAAAAGTATATCTTCCCTGTGGCTGCTTGCTTTTAGTCACAAGGCAGTGCTGTTATAGTCACTGATCACTACAGTGAACTATAATCATTCCCGTACACAGTGTCTGCTGTATCAACCATAGTGCTGGGGATTTCTAAGAGCGTGCTCACTGTATAGCAGTGACTATAATCCTTTTCTGCACTGAACTGACGACTGAAGCAAACAGCTGCAGGGAGGATATAACTTTATTCTCTCCCTTTAGCCACTCTTCCATTTAACCAGCAATAAATAAAAACAAAATGCTATTTACCTGCAGATTACCCCTATATGTGCAGGTAAATAGTGATTCTTGACGTGACATGCTCCCTTTAAGGCCTCGATCACAAGTCCATTTTTCAAGGATTTTTTGCATCCATATTTTCCACACAAAAAGACAAAGCAAAAACTGAGATGTGTTAATTTTATATCCAATCAAGCTAGCCCATGCAATTCTATGGGTCACTGGAAATCACAGACAGCAGGCTGATGCCATCTGTGTACAATCCATATCCGTGTGCTGTCTTTTTTTAACATTGTGATAGGGAAAATAAGTTTTGCATGAAAAGATCACTGATGAAACATTTATGGTAAAAACTGACACACTCAACATACACTACTGAAAGTCAGATCTAATACATCAATGCAAATTGAACCATTTTTTGCATCACCCAAAAACTCGCTGACTTCTGAATGAGACCTTTGTGCAACACTATTTTAGTTAGTTTAGTCTTTAAACTGATCCAGACACAAAGTTAAGATGTGTTTACAATTGATTACACTGCACGATTATCATGATACTTCTTTATAGTGATTGTTCACAATAATCACGCAGATGCACCTTTAGCATGTTACTAACTTGAACACATACGTATAACAGGCTTCAATTAAGAACAATTTGGACCTACAGCAGCTTACTGATCCTATTTTCATAGCTCTATTTCAGCAAATTTGCTCGTTGATGGCACATTATCACTGAGGAGACAGGCAGAATACATATACGGTATATATAGGAAACTTCACACAGGACTTGATTTAGGGCCAACAATTTGCTAAGATACATTCCCTTCTAACTATTCTTCTTTGGAGGAAAGCAGAACATGTCAGATCTGATAAAGATGACTGATAGGTTTGTCAGTTCAATCCAATATGCGCTGGGACCCCCGAAGGAGATGTCACTATCAGTCAACATCTATCAGTACCCAGATATCACCTTAGCAAACAGTTTAGTCAAAGACATATTCTAAGGATGACAAGCTGGAAAGCTGCTGGCGAATTGCAGTAAGCAGAGGATTGTGGCACTGTATCTTCACACTGGTTCTAATGGACAAAATTCGGTCACAAAAGAATGATTAGGAAAAGTATTCACTGCAGTAAAGCTGGAAAATGGACAACTAAATGTGCTTGGCTATTTCCATATTTCTATACAACATGCACCTGAATAAATGCTGCCTCTGGGGTGTCGCCTCCGGTAGCTCCTGAGCTGGCATCCAGGTCATCTACTTCAGGGTCCTCCTCCACGGAACTGGTCAAGTCATCGTCCCCTTCCTCGGTCTCGACGATAATGTTCTGCTAAAGTCAGGGTTCCCCCATTATTCCAACAGGTGGGGATTCCATGGAATATTCTTTGGAATGGCCAGAAATTGTTGATATCAGTCTTCCCAAAATTGCAAAAGAAAATTAAAGCATGCTAGCTGATTAAGACTAGGTTCACATTAATACACAAACCATAAAACACAGTGCTCTAAAGAGAGTGTTTTTAAGGTTTCTGTTGGAATCCCAAAAACTGTATTCCGATGGGATCCCCAATGGAGTCATTCACTTAAATTAAATCAATGGAGTTATTGTGTACACTGTCTGGCTAAGGCTGTTTTCACATTGCATATTTTTTCCTGTCCGTGGGATCCTACTTTTTGTAGGACCCCACGGACAGGAACTGACACCACAGGAGGTGACCTTTTCTGTGTCCGGGTCAGTGATTATCACGGGTCTGGACACATAAAGAGCTGTGCGGGGCCCTTTCACTTCCGCAATGTATATACATGCACTACGGAAGTGAAATGTAGTAAAAGAAATGGTTAAAAATAAAAAAATCTCTATGCTCACCTGTCCGGCGATCCACCGACGTCTGCAGCAGCTGTCGATGCTTACAGGACCTGCCGTGACGTCACAACCCGGCAACATCATTGGGTCACATGACCGCAGTTACCGCGGTAACCGGTCATGTGACCCAATCAGCTGATCGGGATATGATGTCACGACAGGTCCTGTAGTCACACCGCAGCTTGTTGGAGCCATCGGTGGATGCCAGACAGGTGATCATAGAGATTTTTTTTATTTTTAATCATTTCTTTTACTTAATTTTGCGTCCGCAATGTATATACAGTATATACAAGTGAAATTAGATGGTTAGGAGCAGTTTTAGTGTACTGAGCATGCTCAGTACACTAAAATCGGGTCCAAGAAACGATTCTCGGACCCATGCTCCATTGGCCCCCATGTTAAAGGCCGAGGATCGGATCAGATTTGGCCTAATTGCCATCCGATTTTGTGGGATCGATTTGTGGGATCCGATTTTTTTTTCTGTGCCCAAAATCGGAGCAGTCTCCGATTCTGGGTACAGAAAAAATCGGACACAAATCGGATCCCACAAAATCGGATGGCAATTAGGCCAAATCTGATCGATCCCCATAGGACAACATGGAGGCCAAATTGGATCCGTGGCTGTCAGTTTTACAACGGACAGCCACGGATCCTCCAAAATCGCGATGTGAAACCAGCCTTACATACAAACATATGCATACACGATGAATGAGCAGATGGTGACTAATCAATACATGAAGTCCACTACTACTAAACATAAAAAAAAACCAAAAGGTACTTGGTTAAAAAAAATACATAACAAAGTTTACAAACCACCCTCGCAGTCAGTGTCATTTAGGCATACTTGCAGAATGAATGGCTGGAAGTTAGCAGTCATGAGCGTCTTAGGTGATAGGTGTGGTTTGACATCAGTGCGCATGGTTCTGCATTTTACCAAAGGAATAAGTGTTAATGTTTATATCTGCCCGGTCAAGGAGTTGATTATAATAAAAGCAGAACCCTCAGGATAAGACCCCCAGATGGGCGGAGGGGGTGCAGGGGGGAAGGAAGCCACCTCTCACATGATTGTCACAGCCACCAAATAATCTGGTCATGCCCACTGGTACACTTTAACTATGCAAGGGGGTTCCCTCTCCTGCATCCCCCCACCTAGGGGCATTATCCCCAGACCCGTGCTTCTAATCAGCTCCATGACTGCAAAAATTAACACATTCCTTTCACAGAAGGAAACGACAAGTCACACTCATCGTCATCAAACTACGCTGACCAGCCCACCCGCTAACTTCCAACCATCTAAACTACAAGTTTAACCTCATTTATGCTTTCTCATTAATAAATGTTAGTTTAGTACCTCACTTTTTTTTGTATATAGAAATATTAATATTTATATATGCATTAATCTCAGTGTGCTGAGGCATAATGTCTGTCTCCATCCTGACAGCTGTTGTCTTTTTCAGACACGCAGTCGCGTATTTGTGCATGTCTGAAAAGATGAATACAGTCAGGACATAGTCCAGACAGGGTCCACGGTGACTCTGTTAGATTAGTTGAAGTATAGGGCTCTGTTGGGATTCATGCCGGATTCTGACAGAAACCCCGAAGTAGTGCTCATGGGAGAGCACTGTATTAATGTGAACCTAGACTAATACATATTCTGTAAGAATTACTGTATGTTTAAAGGGGATGTTTAGTCAGAAAATTAGCTATTGTTTAATATAGGTTCTTATGTTAAATGTATTATTTTTTTTTTTTTTTCCAGATTGCATTTAATATACACTAAATATTTAAATTTTAATCTGTCTTCTACACCTAATATTGGACTTATACTTTTTGGAATCTCCTTAACATTACAGGCAGAAATACAATGACAGGCATAGTTCACTAATTTTACAAGAAAGAAAGACAAAGTATGATGTGTGTCCAGGCACATTTATAGTCATGTCTCTAACAACACCCATAGCCACAAAAAAAATCTAACATTTCTCTCTACCCTAGCAGTAAGAGCTGTCAGAGGGCCATGTTGGCAGTAAGGGACAATCTGCAGACTGCCTGGGACAAGTAAACCCGCATCCTGGACTACACTTATTCCAGGATGACTGGGAACTATGGATTTCTTTTTTGTTCATTGAGCCATAGCCATAGCAGCCTTAATGTTTTAATTTTTATATAAGCTTATCTATAAAAGATATATAGCTGGGATATACGTCACTCTGTATGTGGATATTGTGCTCACATAGGATACCACTCAATATACAAATAAAGAAAAGGAATCTAGCACTCCAAATCACAAGAGATATGGTGTTTAAAGGAAATTGCAATCCTGAAATATGTAACGTTTCGGTCAGCAAGACCTTCCTCAGATGGATTGGAGACACCTACATTAATGTGTAAGTGTGGCACCCCAGGGGTTATTGTGCCACAGTAACAACACCAAGGGTTAATTCCCCACACAACCCACAACACTACACTAGAGCCTCCAGGCTAAAAGGGGGAGCTAAAGCTGCTTCTCTATATATTCTGATGTGGAGAGGAAGTGAGCAGTTCAGACCCTGGGAGAACAGGAAGAAGGACCTGGGTGTAAAGAAGCTGCCTTAGGCTCACCCCACGGTCTGCTGCCCAATTCCAGGCCTAGCCAGGGTCTGAGGGAAGGAGTTAAGAGAAACAGAGGAGCACATCTGGGAGACTGAGTTACCCTATAACTCGTCCCGGAGGAGAGCAAAGACTGGATACCGGATCCAAAATTGTGCCGGACACAAGCAGCACAGTAAACACCGGACTAGTCGAGGTTATATATCTTCACTGTGCCACAGCGAAGCAACACGGCGGGGTCAGAAACACAAAGTTAAGACTCAAGTTGCCTAGCAAGTGGGTACCCATGAGAGGAGACAGGGCCGGCAGCCTAGCTAAAGCAGCAGCAGGGCCACACACACAGAGCAGGAATGGGAAGCCAAGGACCCGGCCAGGGTGGGAACAACCCGGCCCTGCTACAGACTCTGTGGACAGTACTCTGCTGAACAACACCTACAGTAAAGATTTGGAAAACTACAAAACCGTGAGTCTGTGTAATCCTTGCGCTCAAGCCCTACTTTCCCTCACAGACTGCTTTCATCTCTACCACTACCTCTACTCTGCATCATCCTTAGACTATTATCACCACTGCCCCGGGGAACCAGGCTCTGCCCGTGGAGAGCTGTTACATCACCGGGTGCCAAACATCATCCCCAGAGGTTATGCAGCAGCAGTGGTCACCCTGACCACACAACACGGGTGGCGTCACGACTTTCTCCCCTGTAAATACCCCCCATTACGTCTGGGCTCGGGACATGGTCCGGACCAAGACTACCGTGATACCCCGGTCTGGTACCGAGTACCCTGTCCCAGTGGGCTCCACATAAGGAATCTGCAAACTCATTTCCAGACAATTGATGTCAGGAGACAACAGCCCAATTGTATTCTCCTCCTAGAAATAAGATCTCTCTATCAGCAGCTATTTCCTCTCTCATCAGTTGAAGCACATTACTAACTAGCTGGGTGTTCATGTGAGTGGAGCACTCAGGAGAGAGCCATTTGGCTAAGGCCAGCATGAGACCGCAATTTTTCACTGTCAGGTTCTGTCCGGTGTTTTGCAGGATGGGCCGGACAATACCTGACAGCCACGGATGAGCAGAACCAGAGGGCAATTCTGTCCTCCGATACTGCTTTTTGCCAGCTTCATTTGTGTCGCTGTCCATTGCTGAAATTTCTCTGAAAGTGCTGCAGAGGAGCTAGCCACGGTGTTGAAATTTCAGCCGTGGAGCTCTCTGTTAAAAGCAGCCGCCGCTGTCTCAGCACCAGGCTTCTGGGAACCAGCATGATTTTCTGCCGGATCTGGCGCGATCTGGCGCCCATAGACTCCCATGCTATGGGCGCCGGAGCCAGGAGGATCCGGGAGGATCTGGTTTTGTCCGATTTTAGCATCGGACACAAAAAATGCTGCAGACTCTGGTTTTGTGTCCGATGCAAAAATTGGACAAAACTGGATCCTCCCGGAAAAGCCCCAAACCGGATGACAAATAACAGCCATCAGGCCCCATAGGGAGACATGGGGGGCTAATTCGGATCCGGGGCTGTCCAGTTCACACTGGACAGCACCGGACCCGAAAAATCGTGGTGTGAAGCCGGCCTAACAGCTATCGCATGTGTATGATCATGTTTACTAATTAGTGAGAAAATGACAAGATTTCTGTATCATTTTTTATAATAGATGTTGATATAAAACATTAAAAATTACAGTACTAAAATTGAAAAAAATACATTTAACATAAAAATCCTATATAAACAATAATTAATTTTTTGATGACACATTTACTTAAAAAAACAAAACATTGATTTGTGAATAATACATCATCAAAGGATGTGCTTACTAATGTGTTATGTTTTCAGTTGTAAATTTTCAATCAAACAAGTCAGAGCAGGGGAAGTGTGTAGTGTCTATATCTTTGCTCTATATCCTGGTGTGTGGTCCCTTCAACTGCTGAAGGAGGTGAAATCGTGGCTACATTCACACAGTGGTTTGCCTGCATTTTGTTAGTTCCCATAAACTGCACCAAAAACAGACCCTCACAAAGTGCAGCCTTCGGTGTGTAATGTTAATGTGCTATTTCCTCACCTTCCCTTGGTGATCACCAGCGATGTGCTCTCATCCCAGAGGCTGCAGTGATCGGTGCTTCTAGGACCCTGCGTGTGTGACTGAGTGACATCACTTAGTCACATGTGGTGCAGTACCACGTAACTGGTGCAGCAGAGAAAGAGACTGAGTCCTGGTCTGCTGCTGAACGGAGATCAGCGGCCACAATATTTGACAAATTGAGGAGTGCAATGAGGCTGATATACGCATGTGCTTCCATCACTGCTACCAGAGGCCGGGAGATGATATCAGAGCTTACGCCTGGTGCCTAGAGGAAGCATTGCGAGCCCTTAAACATGTCAGCCCCACCAGTGTACCCGATGAGAACAAGCTCTTAATTGAACAATTCACCCAGGGACTGCTATCCCCGAGGACAATAAGACTGTACGTTGGTGGTCCTCTCGCAGGCCCTGCAGCCTCCGGGATGAGAGGACATCGCTGGAGATCACTGTGGGAGCGCGGAGAGGTGAGTAAAAGCGCAGCAGATAATGCAAAAATAATTTATATGCTCATTCTTTTTACAGATCCGTTCTTGAGCCCAAGAATGGATCCTTAAAAAGCACAGTATCTGAATGCAAAATTGTGAAATGCATTGACTTGGCAGGGACAGCCAACGTCACTGCATTTCACTGCATTTTTACTGCAATAGCAGATCTGTACAAAACGGGACAATAGCGGAGCACTATCGTCCAAAGGATAAATGTAGCCTGAGTTGGTGGTGCAGATCGTTGACTTCCAAAATCTGCACCCAGTGTCAGAAACACGCACCAAAATCATCTCTGTCCATACGGTGCATTTTTATCTGCTGCAGATATGGTGCTTTTTGCCTTTTACTTTTCCATGGCTCAGCGTTTTTGTGAGCAAATCTGCAGCGTATCTGTATAAAGAATTGACATGATTCATATTTTTAAAATACGCAGCGTATCTGTGGCGCCCTGCTCACGCAGGTAGCCACAGCCTTCTCTAAAGCACAGCTGGGTTTCTACAGCAGGTACCTACTACATGCAACACCTTCCACCCCGGCACAGTACGGGGAGCTCCACTCACCGACTTTAGGTGAGATCCCCTATAAATACTACTGCTGGGGGAGGAGTTAGTTAGAGTGTGCAGATGCTAGGAGAACTGCGAAGACGTCCTGGTGATCGGTGCCGCGGTTAGGCCTGAACCAGTGACCCAGAATGGCCCTTCTACATGGAGCCAAGCCTAGGAGTAGAGACAGAAAGCAAGGATCAGAGCCAAGGGAGTGAGGAACTAGTGGAAGTTCACCCAAAGACGTACCGGACTTTGGGGATCCGCACCTGTAGGATTACTCTAAGACTACAGAAATCCCCATCACACCCGTGGAGACTTCAGTCACCCAGTCCCCCTGCGGACCCAGAGAGAGGGAGCCAGACACCGCAGTGAGGCATCACAAAGCAGTTGTCAGAAGGGGTAACCCATGGACCCGCGCAGGAGGAGGGAGGGAGGACCCAAGAGGGGAGGAGGCCAGTCTGGCTGCAAGCAGACAGGGCTTCAAGAGCCGTAGAGGAACAGAGGAGGCCTTATACCCACTTGCGGTGGGGACCCACTGTGCACCTGGTCACCTGACAGTGCCCTGAACGTGTTTACCTACTCATACAACCAGTAAAAGGTAAAAGACACTTTCTACAGTGTGTGTGTGCGTCATTCCTCTCCGCTCCCGGTGCCCTTATAGACTGCTCCATCACTCCCTACCCTAACTTACAGTTCCACTCCAAGTTGCCCCTTTACACTACGCTGCCCCAGAGGACCAGCTCCACCTGTAGGGAGCTTTGCCATCTTAGCTGCATTACCATCAACCTCCGGAGGACTGTGGCGGCGCTGGTGACCCATCACCAGGTACTACAGGTGGCGTCACATGACATACTCTTATCCCCTGTACATAACCCCTTATTGAAGTGTCACCCAGGCGGTCGGGCTCAGGCGCTGCCACCCGTGACATCCCCGTGAAAGCACCCACCGAGCCTGATACCAGGCCCTGGGGCTCGACATATATTTCTGGCGTCATGAACAGGATCTCTTGCCCGGTATTACCGGGAACTGTGTGCCGTGATTTCAACTGTATTGAGTGACTGTTAAAACTACGCCGCCATTACTGCGCCAAGGAGCGGGAAGAAAGGGGGCGTGTTGGCCTGTAGAGCGCAAAACTGAAGCCCGCCCCTTGCTCAGCCAAGCATTCCCGAGCGCCGCGGCCTGGTCCAGAAATTCCCAAACTGTTTAACTGTTTGAACACTGGCTGTAATTCACTAGGGGGGCCTCCAGCATGTCAGCCTCCTCCAGTTACAACGATAGTACGTTCATTGACCCTAGGAATTACCCCGAAGTGTCCATGGCTGCCTCCAGTAGCACTGCCAGCGCCACCGGCGCACCGGGGGCACTCGTCCCGATCATGTCAATCTCACTCCCATACATTCCGGGGGCTAAGTGGTTGCCCCAGTATGATGTTTGCCCTGATACGTTTGATGCTTTTAGAAGAACAATCACTAGTGTCCTGGATATGTATGTGATGACCGGGCAGCAACACGCTGCTGTGGTACTCGAACAGTTAACTGGCGCAGCAGAGAAAGAGACTGAGTCCTGGTCTGTTGCTGAACGAGTTCAGCAGCCTCAATATTTGACAAATTGAGAGCTACTTTTGAGGAGTGCAATGAGGCTGATATATGCATGCGCCTCCATTACTGCTACCAGAGCCGGGAGATGATATCAGAGCTTACACCTGGCGCCTAGAAGAAGCATTGCGAGCCCTTAAACATGTCAGCCCCACCAGTGTCCTTGATGAGAACAAGCTCTTAATTGAACAATTCACCCGGGGACAGCTATCCCCCGAGGACAATAAGAATGTACGTTGGTGGTCACTGACCCAGAAGCTGACTTTAACACCCTGAAGAAATGGCCAGTAAAGGGTTATGGCCAGTAGAAACCCATGAAGCTGCCATCAAACGGTGTAGTGGTGAGGAACAGGCTACCCCAAAACCAGTACCTGTGTCTGCAGCCACACACAATGTACAATCTGCTCAGCCTGACAAATATGACTCACTGCGTGCTGAGATGCGTGCTGAAATGCGCCAAATGAGCAAGAACATAACTAAGGTGATGGAAGCTCTACAGCTGCAGCAGAGTCAACAGCCAGCGCCAAGACCCCAGCCCCGACCTCAACCGCTGATTTAACTCGCCGACAGTCCGGAGGATGTACCCTGAATGAGAGCGAAGCATGCCACAGCGTACCGAGGGAGAACCACCGACCGCTACAGCTCCACTGGGGAGCCCATCTGCAGCTGCTGCAACCAGACCGGCCACATCGCCAGGAGCTGTACTTTCAACAGGCCGACCCTGGGGGCCATGGCCAACTCTCAGGAGTAACTCAACAGGGCCCAACCACCTGATACAAGACCTTCATCGGACAGAGGCCATTCCTGTCAATTGTACTAGATGGCATCCCGACACCTGCTCTGCTGGACTCCAGGTCACAGGTAACCACCATCCCCTATATCCTTTATAAGAAGTACTGGGCTGATGTAGAACTGAAACAGCATGACATAGACTTCACCCTCAACGCATCCAATGGTGAAGCAATTACCGTAATGGGGATTAGAGAAGTACCAATAAAGGTGGGGAGGGTGGAATTGCAGAACCAGGGGGTCATAGTAGTAGCAGACGCTAGTAATGTGAATGACCCATATATAATACTAGGCACAAATGTTGTTAGCAATTGCATGGGAGAAGTTTTGTCAGATTGCAGATGCTGCCAAACCTGGTTAGAGGAAGGTCCTTCAGAGTGAAATAAGAGCCCTCCTGCACCATCAACAGGTAACCATTACAGGTGGCGGAATTGGTACTGCACGGGTGACAGACCCGTTTCCTATTGTGATTCCCCCAATGAGTGAGATGATGATTTGGTGTCGAGCAGCTATAGGTCTGAGAGGGCAGGACTATCAGGCATTAGTGGAGCCCATCAGCACAAAGCACAGACCTACACTCTTGACAGCCGGGGGGGGGGGTTGATGTACACAATGGGAGAGTACCTGTTTGCATCTTAAATTGTGGCAGTGAAGAGGTTACGTTTCCCAGGTATACAACCATTGCTAAATTGTGCACATTCAACAACAACGAGATCCAAGCAGTGGGACCCTTACCCCATACCAAAGGGGCAAAACCTGATAAAACAACAGGGCCATTGGAGGACGGGTGCCAGCAGCTCCATGTCGGAACTGACACCACTCCTGTGTATGAAAAGCGGGGTGTTTACCGGGTAGTCAAAGAATTTGAACAAGTCTTTAGTAAGCATTCACTTGACTTTGGTAGGATAAAGGGGGTGCAACATCATATCCCCACAGGTACACATCCACCAATCAAGGAGAGGTACAGGCCTATTCCAACTGCACATTATCAGAAAGCCAAGGAAATGTTACAGGACATGAATGACGCAGGGGTTATACGAGATAGCTGTAGTCCCTGCTGCCATTGCTGTTAACAAAAACTGGTTTAGCGGTGGAGTACCATGCCATGATTAAGGACAACGTTATGTCTGAAACATGTTGGTTTTTGGCCTGATGCAACATCTTTAATATACCTGGAAACTTTAAGCTGTGTGCTATTTGTGACGTTTTATAGCCAAACAGCTGGACAACTGGGCAGTATAGCTCTGTTGGTTATTGTTTGATACACAATAGTATGTAGGTACATATATTATTTACAGGAGGAATGAACCAGGTAATCTTGTCTGAATAACTACAAATGCTAAGGTAATACTGCAGTTTCATCTAATGAGCTGCAACTGTGTCAATAGATCATATTCCTATTGTTTTCGTTGCTTAAACATTGGCAATAAGAGACTTATGAATCTACGATACTGTGCAATGCCACCTGGTAAGATGTTGATGTACTAATTTTCAAAAATGATCTCTAATGTGGAAGGTTTGACATGATCTGGTTGGCATGAAAAAGTTGCATCACACTTTAGTAACTGTATGTTTGGAAATATTTGCATTATTTTTCAGTCAGAAAACAGGTTTAAGAGAACCTGTCAGCATGATTTTGTAATGTAAAGTGAACACATGGCTGTAATGGTGCTATAATACTGAATACATTTATACTCTTGGTTAAGAGATCTGTTTTGTGGTTCTTCTTTAATCACCATTTGATGTTTTCTGCTAACTAGATTTCGGTGCACATGGGCTGAACTGTACTGTGTGCCTTCTCCCTGTTTGTGATTCCTCAGCCCTTCTGCCTGTCGTCTGTGAATGACAAACAAAGGATGTAGGTCTTTCACAGACTGGAGGCAGAGGAGGGGCCAGGGAATCACAGACAGGGAGGAAAAGACCCAGTGTGCAGTTCGGCCTCTGTAAACTGAAATCAAATTAGTTGAAAACTCCCAGCAGTGATTTAAGAAGAACCACAAAGCACATTTCTTCACCAAGGGTATCAATTTAATCAGGATTACAGCACCATTACAGCCAAGGCTTTACTTTACATTATAAAACTGTGCTGACAGATTATTTTTGAAGAGAACCTGTCATTAGGATTTTAGACCCTGAACGAATGGTCTTTAGGTAAAGAAGCTTTGATGCTGAATAAATCCTTAACTTTCTTGTAGAAATCTGTTTTACTATTTTAGAGAAATCCATAGTTGAAATAGTAAGCTAACGAGTAGCACGCACAGTGAGGTCAGTAGTGTATTTAGGACGGGTTCACACGTGGCGTATTTGCCACGTATTTCTGCAGTGACGCTTTTTTGCATCAAAAAGCGCAACTGCATTCAGATGCCGCTTTTTTTTTTTTGTTATGTTCTTCCCGTATATTTTTTATATTGGATTTTTAGAACATAACACTGGATAGGATAACATAGTATCTACTTATATAATCCGCAGTTGGGAATTCGGGCACTGTAGCCGAATCCCAACATGCTTTGCGGGAAGCGAGTGATGACGCGCAGCGTCATCACGAGCCGCAGACCCGCACTACTGTAAAAAAAAAAAAAATAAAAAAGTTAATGCTCACCTCTCCCCGAGCCCCCGCCGTCTCCTGCCGTCTTCCTCCAAGCTTCCGGTGACTGCCGCAGGCTCCGAGTGTCTGCAGAGCTCTTCTACTACTGCGGTCAAGGACCTGTGGTGATGTCACAGTCACGTGACACCAGGTTACTCCATGGTAACCTGGTGTCACGTGACTGTGACATCACCGCAGGTCCTGAACTGCACTACAACAGCTCTGCAGACACTGGGAGCCTGCGGCAGCCACCGGAAGCTTGGAGGAAGACGGCAGGAGACGGCGGGGGCTCGGGGAGAGGTGAGCATTAACTTTTCTTTTTTTTTTTAACCCCTGCCTTCCTGTTTGGAGACCTTTTACTGTACTGAGCATGCTCAGTACAGTAAATGTCTCCTCCAGCCTCACAGCCTCCCCATCCTCACTGCCTCCTCCAGCCTCAGTATCCTCCAGCCTCACAGTCTCCTCCAGCCTCACAGCCTCCCCATCCTCACAGCCTCCTCCAGCCTCCTCCAGCCTCACAGCCTCCCCATCCTCACAGCCTCCTACAGCCTCACACCCTCCTCCAGCCTCACAGCCTCCCCATCCTCACAGCCTCCTCCAGCCTCACAGCCTCCTCCAGCCTCACAGCCTCCCCATCCTCACAGCCTCCTCCAGCCTCACACCCTCCTCCAGCCTCACAGCCTCCTCCAGCCTCACAGCCTCCCCATCCTCACAGCCTCCTCCAGCCTCACAGTTTCCTCCAGCCTCACATCCTCCTCCAGCCTCACACCCTCCCCATCCTCACAGCCTCCTCCAGCCTCACAGCCTCCCCATCCTCACAGCCTCCTCCAGCCTCACAGCCTCCTCCAGCCTCACAGCCTCCCATCCTCACAGCCTCACAGCCTCCTCCAGCCTCACAGCCTCCCCATCCTCACAGCCTCCTCCACCCTCACATCCTCCTCCAGCCTCACAGCCTCCTCCAGCCTCACAGCCTCCTCCTGCCTCACAGCCTCCCCATCCTCACAGCCTCCACCAGCCTCACAGCCTCCTCCAGCCTCACAGCCTCCCCATCCTCACAGCCTCCTCCAGCCTCACAGCCTCCTCCAGCCTCACATCCTCCTCCAGCCTCACAGCCTCCTCCAGCCTCACTGCCTCCTCCAGCCTCACAGCCTCCTCCAGCCTCACAGCCTCCTCCAGCCTCACACCCTCCCCATCCTCACAGCCTCCTCCAGCCTCACATCCTCCTCCAGCCTCACAGCCTCCTCCAGCCTCACAGCCTCCTCCAGCCTCACTGCCTCCTCCAGCCTCACAGCCTCCCCATCCTCACAGCCTCCTCCAGCCTCACAGCCTCCTCCAGCCTCACAGCCTCCTCCAGCCTCACAGCCTCCCCATCCTCACTGCCTCCTCCAGCCTCACAGTCTCCTCCAGCCTCACATCCTCCTCCAGCCTCATAGCCTCCCCATCCTCACAGCCTCCTCCAGCCTCACAGCCTCCCCATCCTCACAGCCTCCTCCACCCTCACAGCCTCCTCCAGCCTCACAGCCTCCCCATCCTCACAGCCTCCTACAGCCCCACAGCCTCCTCCAGCCTCACAGCCTCCCCATCCTCACAGCCTCCTCCAGCCTCACATCCTCCACCAGCCTCACACCCTCCTCCAGCCTCACAGCCTCCCCATCCTCACAGCCTCCTCCAGCCTCACAGCCTCCTCCAGCCTCTCACCCTCCTCCATCCTCAGCCGCACTACCTCACACCGCTGCCATCCTGCCAACCGTCGGCCCCGCACCATCGCCACCGCCCTCACGCCCTCCGCGAGGTCCATGCTGCCCGGATGCCGCCGGAGCCTTCCGCCCCTCGCCACTCTCTCACCGCTGGGCTCTCAATGTCGCCATGCTGGTGGAGTAGCGGTCTACGGGCTGTGGCCGGCTGCCGGGAGCCAGGGACGTTGTCCTGTGGCCGGCAACAGCCAATGGGAGTGAGCGGACCGTGTCAGCCTGCAAAGCCTGACACGCCCCGCTCACTCCCATTGTCTGCCCCTGCAAGCGGATTGGGCGCTGTGTTGTACACACAGGACGCCCATCCCATTGCCCAGGACTTGGCGTCCTAGACCAATCGGATGACCGTCCTGTCTTTACCACACACCGCCCAATCTGCTCCTTCCGCTCAGGTCACATGTGTGACCTGAGGGCAAGAACTGATCCCTCTCTGCATCACCCAACCCGCCGCAGAGGACAATGCCGTGTGACTGGGGCTGCGATCAGCCCCAGCACGCAGCCACGTCCTGCCGCCGAGCGGTCATGTCACCCCTCCAGTCGCATCTCTCCTCACCCCTCCAGCCAGACCTCTCCTCACCCCTCAATCTGGACCTCTCCTCACCACTCCAGCCTCTGCTCTCCTCACCCCTCCAGCCTCTGCTCCCCTCACTCCTCCAGCCTCCCGCCACATCATACTCTGCTATCCACAGAGCCCCCTCTATACTCTGACACCCACAGAGCCGCCTGTATACTCTCCTACCCACACAGCCACCTGTATACTCTGCTACCCACAGAGCTGCCTCTATACTCTGCTACCCACAGAGCCGCCTCTATACTCTGCTACCCACAGAGCCGCCTGTATACTCTCCTACCCACAGACCCGCCTGTATTCTCTGCTACCCACAGAGCCGTTTCAATATTCTGCTACCCACACAGCCGCCTCTATACTCTGCTACCCACAGAGCCTTCTCTATACTCTGCTACACACAGAGCCGCCTGTATAATCTGCTAACCACAAACCCGCCTGTATACTCTGCTACCCACAGAGCCGCCTGTATACTTTTCTACCCAGAGAGCCGCCTGTATAATCTGCTACCCTCAGAGCAGTCTGTATACTCTGCTACCCACAGACCCGCCTCTATAGTCTGCTACCCACAGAGCCCCATATATACTCTGCTAGCCACTCACCCGCCTGTATACACACAATTCATTTCACCGCGCTCCCGATGCAATTGCATCGGGCCTTTTTACTAGTAGGATATAAGATCCACAATGACACTGTAGCTTACCAGAAGTACATATACAAATTCCTCTTGTAAGACAAAATGTCCACGTAGCATTTAAAATAGTATATAGATATACAGTGTTGGCCAAAAGTATTGACACCCCTGAGTTTCTGTCAGATAATACTCAGTTTCTTCCTGAAAATGATTGCAATCACAAATTCTTTGGTATTATTATCTTCATTTTATTGGTCTTCAATGAAAAAAACACAAAAAGAATTGTCCTAAAGCCAAATTGGATATAATTCCACACCAAACATAAAAAAGGGGGTGGACAAAAGTATTGGCACTGTTAGAAAAATCATGTGATGCTTCTCTAATTTGTGTAATTAACAGCACATGTAACTTACCTGTGGCACCTAACAGGTGTTGGCAATAACTAAATCACACTTGCAGCCAGTTGACATGGATTAAAGTTGACTCAGCCTCTGTCCTCTGTCCTTGTGTGTACCACATTGAGCATGGAGAAAAGAAAGAAGACCAAAGAACTGTCTGAGGACTTGAGAAACCAAATTGTGAGGAAGCATGAGCAATCTCAAGGCTACAAGTCCATCTCCAAAGACCTGAATGTTCCTGTGTCTACCGTGCGCAGTGTCATCAAGACATTTAAAACCCATGGCACTGTGGCTAATCTCCCTAGATGTGGACGGAAAAGAAAAATTGACAGGGGATTTCAATGCAAGATTGTGCGGATGGTGGATAAAGAACCTTGACCTTTCAGCAAAAGCCTTCACTGCATTTACGCTAGTGCTCAAAAGCTCTGTGTAAAAGCACGAATATGTGGCAAATACCCAACATGTAAACGCAGCCTTACAGCTCTCCTGCCTGCTCCCTATTCCCCACCTTGCTGCCTGCCTCCTGTCTGAGTGAGGGAGTCACTCGTATTTCAGTGTAAGGCCTCAGACACATAAGTGTGTGACTCGAACAGGTGCAATGAGAGAAAAATCTCTCATTCACCCAAAACAATGTTATTAAATGAATCAGAGCAGATGAGTGACACACGGATGTAACATGGATGCTAGGCGAGAAAAAAATCTCACACTCGCATTGCACTTGCATGACACAGGGAAGACCACACGCATGTCACTTGTACTACTGTCCTGGATGAAAAATGGTCAGAATTCATTTCATGTATCATGTGAGTGCTATGCGAGTGTGCAATTTATTTCTCGCCTAGCATCCGTATGACATCCATGTGGCATCGATGTGTTGTCTGAATGTAATGTGTTTTTTACTCAGCTACTATTAGTGTGCAATCATTTACAGCAGAGGTGTGGAACTCCACGCCTCTAGAGCCGCCAACAGTTCATGTTTTCAGGATCGCCTTAGTATTACACAGGTGATAATATAATCACCTGCACTGGTAAAAACTCTGACTCCTGTGCAATACCAAGGATATCCTGAAAACATGACCTGTTAGAGGCCCTCGAGGTCTGGAGTTCCCCACTCCTGATTTACAGGAACATTTACAGTATTCTGTGCTACAGAATAATAATGTATCAGTAAAAAATTTTTTTCTTGCCCCCATTGACTTGCATTGGCAAGTCTTGCACAATTATTGGATCTACTTGCAGCATTTTGCAACTTTTTTCTCATCCAGAATCTGGATTAAACAAAGCTCAAGGGTGCTCTCAAACTGCCATTTGCAAAAATCGATTCATTCTTGCTACTGAAAATGTCTGAGTGAGATGCGAGTGTCATTCCATAAGTTATGCAAGTGCTTTGCTAATGCGATTTTTTTTTTCTCAATCAGTGTCCGTGTGCAATCTATGTGACCTACTTGTGCTATGCGTTTTTAACATCAGCTTTTACGTGCTACATTATTCTATGTACATTTTCTTTCCAACAAGAAGAAATCAAGCATATAAAGATATAAATAAATGCTAGAATATATAGATGAATAGAAAGATAGAGAGATGTCAATCAGCATTATAATGTCCCACCCCCTACATATTGTAAGCTTGCACCCTTTAGTGCCTTTCATTTAGCACTAAAGGGTATTTTAGCCTTGTATTTAGCTTAAAATAAATAATAAAAAAAACACAACGTGGGGTCCCTTTTATTTTTGATCGCCGGCTTGGGTAAAGCAGACAGCTGCAGTTGCAGACTACAGCTGGCTGCTTAACCTTGGCTGGTAATTCAAAACTGGTCACCCAACAGCTGTTTTTTCAAAGTATTTATTTAATTTTAAATAAATAATTTAAAAATATAGTGTGGGGTGACCTCGGTTTGGACTATCAGCCAAGTTTAAGCTTCCAGCTGTAGACTGCAGGCTGCAGCTGTCTGCTTTACCAAAGCCGGCGATCAAAAATAGGGGGACAGAATGCCTTTAGTGCCACATTAAAAGCACTAAATTGTGCAAGTTCAGAATATATAGGGGGCGGAACATTATATAGCTTGACATCAATCTAATCTAATCTAGTTACCTGTGGATAAGCTAGAAATTTAGCCGTGTGTAAAGTGGCCATAAAGGTACCTTCACACGCAGCAATATTGCTAGGCAATTTCACTGGCAATTTACTTATTTGCAGTGAAATCATGGACACATTGATCTATTTTGTTGCTGTGTACAAATGTAACAATGTGTCCATGATTTCACTGCAACCAGCAAATTGCCAGTGAAATTGCCTAGCAATATTGCCGCGTGTGACGATACCTTAAGCTCCATATCGGGGAAAAAAATTCCTTCCTGACTCCACATATGGCAATCAGACTAGTTCCCTGGATCAATGCCCTATCAAAGAATCTAGTATATATAACTGGTAATATTATGGCATCCAGGCCCTTCTTAAATGTTAGTAGTGACTCGCTCATTACAACATCATTTGGCAGAGTTCCATAGTCCCACTGCTCTTACAGTCA
This sequence comes from Allobates femoralis, assembly GCA_033576535.1. NCBI lineage: Eukaryota > Metazoa > Chordata > Amphibia > Anura > Aromobatidae > Allobates > Allobates femoralis. Next base: position 557,726,701 of record JARQOC010000003.1, read on the forward strand.
GGGGCTGGCTAGCAGATCTTGCCCTGGGGGGCAGTCCACTTCTTCCAGCCAGCGCCCAAGTGAGGAGCGGGGGGGTGCTGTCGGAGCGAGGCCAAGTGAGGAGCTGGGGGGGGGTGCTGCTTCACTCACCAGCCTCCACACCTCCGACCGCTGCCCGCCTGCTGCTTCCCGGGTCCTGCTGTGAGCTGTGGTCGCAATCACTATAAGGGGTGGCCCTAAGCTAGGACTCAACCACTGGCCTGGGGGGCAACTGCCTCCCTGTCACCTTGGCCAGTCCGCCCCTGCTCACAGTAAAGATTCCACGGCTGTGATTATGATTAAGCCTTCTTTCCTCCAGACGTAGAGGATGCCCCCTTGTCCCCATCTCAGGCCTAAGAGTAAAAAGATCATTAAAAATGTTTCTGTACTGTCCCCTCATATATTTATACATTATTATAAGATCACCCCTAAGCCTTTGTTTTTCTAAACTAAATAACCCCAAGTTTAATAACCTGTCTTGGTATTGCAGACCCCTCAGTCCTCTATTAACCTTGGTCGCTCTTCTCTGGACCCGCTCTAGTTCAGCTATACAGTTAGGGCCAGAAATATTTGGACAGTGACACAAGTTTTGTTATTTTAGCTGTTTACAAAAACATGTTCAGAAATACAATTATATATATAATATGGGCTGAAAGTGCACACTCCCAGCTGCAATATGAGAGTTTCCACATCCAAATCGGAGAAAGGGTTTAGGAATCATAGCTCTGTAATGCATAGCCTCCTCTTTTTCAAGGGACCAAAAGTAATTGGACAATGGACTCTAAGGGCTGCAATTAACTCTGAAGGCGTCTCCCTCGTTAACCTGTAATCAATGAAGTAGTTAAAAGGTCAGGAGCGGATTCCAGGTGTGTGGTTTTGCATTTGGAAGCTGTTACTGTGACCAGACAACATGCGGTCAAAGCAACTCTCAATTGAGGTGAAGCAGAACATCCTGAGGCTGAAAAAAAAGAAAAAATCCATCAGAGAGATAGCAGACATGCTTGGAGTAGCAAAATCAACAGTTGGGTACACTCTGAGAAAAAAGGAATTGACTGGTGAGCTTGGGAACTCTAAAAGGCCTGGGCGTCCACGGATGACAACAGTGGTAGATGATCGCCGCATACTTTATTTGGTGAAGAAGAACCCGTTCACAACATCAACTGAAGTCCAGAACACTCTCAGTGAAGTAGGTGTATCTGTCTCTAAGTCAACAGTAAAGAGAAGACTCCATGACAGTAAATACAAAGGGTTCACATCTAGATGCAAACCATCATCAATTCCAAAAATAGACAGGCCAGAGTTAAATTTGCTGAAAAACACCTCAAGAAGCCAGCTCAGTTCTGGAAAAGTATTCTATGGACAGATGAGACAAAGATCAACCTGTACCAGAATGATGGGAAGAAAAAAGTTTGGAGAAGAAAGGGAACGGCACATGATCCAAGGCACACCATATCCTCTGTAAAACATGGTGGAGGCAACGTGATGGCATGGGCATGCATGGCTTTCAATGGCACTGGGTCACTTGTGTTTATTGATGACATAACAGCAGACAAGAGTAGCCGGATGAATTCTGAAGTGTACCGGGATATACTTTCAGCCCAGATTCAGCCAAATGCTGCAAAGTTGATTGGACGGCGCTTCATAGTACAGATGGACAATGACTCCAAGCATACAGCCAAAGCTACCCAGGAGTTCATGAGTGCAAAAAAAGTGGAACATTCTGCAATGGCCAAGTCAATCACCAGATCTTAACCCAATTGAGCATGCATTTCACTTGCTCAAATCCAGATTTAAGACGGAAAGACACACAAACAAGCAAGACCTGAAGGCTGCGGCTGTAAAGGCCTGGCAAAGCATTAAGAAGGAGGAAACCCAGCGTTTGGTGATGTCCATGGGTTCCAGACTTAAGGCAGTGATTGCCTCCAAAGGATTCGCAACAAAATATTGAAAATAAAAATATTTTGTTTGGGTTATGTTTATTTGTCCAATTACTTTTGACCTCCTAAAATGTGGAGTGTTTGTAAAGAAATGTGTACAATTCCTACATTTTCTATCAGATATTTTTGTTCAACCCTTCAAATTAAATGTTACAATCTGCACTTGAATTCTGTTGTAGAGGTTTCATTTCAAATCCAATGTGGTGGCATGCAGAGCCCAACTCGCGAAAATTGTGTCACTGTCCAAATATTTCTGGCCCTAACTGTATCTTTCTTATACACCGGAGACCAGAATTGTACACAGTATTCTAAGTGTAGTCGCACTAGTGACTTGTATAGAGGTAAAATTCTGTTCTCCTCATGAGCATTTATGTTTCTTTTAATGCATCCCATTATTTTATTTGCCTTTGCAGCAGCTGCCTGATACTGGCCACTAAATGTGAGTTTGTCATCTACCCATACACTCAGGTCTTTTTCAGTGTTTTACAATTAAGCACATAATTATACCTTTTGTTTCCTCTGCCCAAGTGCATGACCTTACATTTATCCCCATTAAAGCTCATTTGTCATTTATCAGCCCAAGGTTCTAGTTTGCATAAATCCTCCTGTAATACAAAATTGTCTTCCTGGTGACTGTGCAATGTTGCAGGAGGGCGCGGGGAATAACTGGAGGACACTGGGATTGCTGTTCTTAAGCGTATACTCACAGTTCAGTTCAGCAGTCAAGCCTGTCCTCCCGGTCTGTGATCCAGCCAACTCCCAGGCAGTTTGGGTTCACTCCTCCGAGACACCCTGTCATAAGTCTCTCCTGGTTGACTCTACCATGCTGGCTGCTCGCCTCTCCTTTTGATGGCGATTGTTGCAGGGCGACATATCGCCGTCAATATTTCTCAGCGCGTGGTAAAGGTACCATTAAACAGCAAAACAGATTTCTGCAAGCAAGGTGAGGATTTACTAAGCATTAGGCCTCATATCCACTAGTGTTTACAGCATATGAATGCAATCCTATAAAACATCGGATTGTACTTGTACTATTATTAAACAATAAGGCAGTGTCTATTTGTGATTATTTTGCAGACTAGGGAACGGGGTGCAACAGCTTATAGTAGTACAAGTAGTACAACAGTAGTAGAAAACGCTACCTGGGAGAAAAGAACTACTGTATGAAGGGGCGATCCGTTAATTGTTACATTTTTTCCTCCTCTGTTTGTTCCATACTATATGACCAATTGGTCAGGTCCTACTGTGTTCATCTCGTCACATAAGTATGGGAAACCAGCTTGCTAAAATGTTACTCTGTAACTTGTTTTAATTGTTTTTATCCTGTATCTCCTAAACCCCGATCCCTATCCTTGGTCATATGTTTTGGGCACTTAGTTGACGTTCAATAAAAGTTAAGTTTCACTGCAATTACTGTGTGCGCCCCTTCATACAGTAGTTCTTTTCTCCCAGGTATCTGTGATTATTTTCTCATGCCAAAACAGCATGATAAAAAAAAGCAGTATACTGCGATTGGCAGCAAGTCTTGGATTACACGCACCCATACAAATATATGTATGCATGTGAAACATTGGACTGCACTTGGATGTCATCCAACTGCAGTTCGATATATGCCAAGGCAGTCAACGATCGCAGGATCGGATCAGAGGAGCACGACACTCGGCTCACGCTCACAGCAGAACCTGAGCTGAGGGTCATTGGCATATCACATTGCATGGAAGTGGAACTCCGGCCTAAAATTACCTTTATATACATACAATTGTATGGGATATAAAATGCTGATGACAGGTTCTTTTTAAGACTTTAACACATTCCTCCCATAGATTCCAATGATGTTAGTTTTATCTGTGAACATAATTTTTTCCCTTCCAGTAAGACTGCAAACTGTAGGTATTGTCCATTGCAATACATTCCCTGGACTCCTGAGCTCTGAAAAATAGTGAGCTGGACTCTTAGATGCTTCATTTTCATGCAGGGCACAAGCAATGTGTGGGGTTAACTGTTGGATAATGAAAGTGAATTCAGCAATACATACTACAGTATATAACTGGACACTATCTGAACTAGATATTATATAACCTGCAGTCATTCTCTTTAACATGTCTCCTGCATTTGACAGTAGGTTACAATTTAAAGAAAGTGTGACTGCTGGCTCAGACTACACAAGGTTTATTTGTAGTCTGTTACTCTAAAGACACATACAGTTCTGGTCAAAAGACTGGTCACACTTGTCATACAGGCATGGCTTGGGACCTCATGCTGAGCAGACACACTTAGGTGAGGCTCCTGCTCTCCAGCCTAAATCTACAGGAATCTGGCCTGATCCTGGGCCAGAATTCTCATCAAATCAACTAGATCCACTTGGATTACACCTCTGAACCCTTTTGGATCCCTTTGGATTATTTCCAGCTTCATTTCCCTCTGGATTACCGAGTTTGGAACCCCCCATGTGGAATACAACGCTGGATCTCGCTCCTATGTGACCCTGGAGGGATCTTCAGGACCTGACTCTTTATTCAAACTATTTGATTCCCATTTTACACCTGGATCGGACCTCCGGGGCCCAGAGGAGCAGGTAAGCAAGCAATCTCGGTTTCCCGCCATTACTGCTGCTCCCTGGGGCCTGACCGGAGGGGGTTGTCCTGGTAACCGTCCCTGGTCTGTATCTGCACATGTTCTGCCTGCCCTTGTCTGTTCCGGGGCGCCCCTGCAAAGCTGCACACCTCCATCATACCCCTTAATTGCAGCAGAGGCGGCGCCACACTCCCCCTTGCCTCAGCTGTGGACCCTGCACCCTCCAAGACTGGCGCTGTGGGTGGGGCTATACCGAAGCCTGAGCACCCGGTGCCTGTTCCCTGCATTTGAGACTCTGCCTTTCGGCGGCGCGGGTTGCGGTGAGTGCCCTGAGCTGAACTGCTCCGAGGATCTCTGTGCCTCTGAAGCTCCCCCCCCTCCCATCTGCAGCACTGCTGCGACTTTCACTGTGACAGTGGCTCATCATTCACAGTGCAGCGCATTGGGACAGGGATACCCACCTCCCATCTGCACCCAGCCCCTTCCTTTCTGTACCACAAAACAGCCAGAGAAGACCCACTGTTCCTACCACGACTCACCTAGTTTAAGCTCTGGAGCCTACCTAGTACTGTACACCCAACTGGACGACATCTAGAGTCTGTCCATCTGACATCCCGGTCGATGGGGTCCAACCAGTGAGATACTTCCCTGAGACCCCTCTTCATCTGAACCCCAGCATCACCTTCTGTGACTTGGGTCAATTACTAAACCTCTCATTCTTTGGAGCTTGGGAGGAGGAGTTGGGTATCCACGTGGACCTGGGGAAAATGGCTAAAACTATTAAGACTGTGTACTCTAGCTCGTCTTGTGCCACCCTCCACGAGTCTTACTATAAGGTCCTCTCACGATGGTACTATACCCCTATCAAACTATATCATATGAACTCCAATCACGACCCATCTTGCTGGAGAGGCTGTGGAAACCTGGGAACCCTCTCACATATTTTCTGGCACTGTCCCATCCTGACCAATTACTGGAGAGATGTCAAATCTCTGATTACAAATGTCACTGGGATTCAAATAAACTTCACCCCAGAATTAATATTATTACTGATTGGCACAGAGGACCTCCCTCACCACATACGCTTCTTAACATCCCACATTATTTTGACTGCTAGAGTCCTGATAGCCTCGAGGTGGAACAAACCAGAACCCCCCACAGTGGATGACCTGATTGAAAGAGTGTCGACTCACTGTACTTTCGAGTACAACTTCGCTATACGTGCAAACAGGTTCCCAAAATTCCTAGGGCGTTGGGATACATGGTTGACAACTTTTTCCTCATCCCTCCTGCAATAGGCCGCCGACATAAAAATTTGATGATTTGACTTTATCTTCCCCACAATGCTTTGAAGCTTGCATTACGATTTGCGACAAAATGCACAGAGTGTGTTCGGACTATTCAGTATTCAGATATTCATTTCTACCTTTCCAATTTTCTCTTATTATACAAGCGCTGTATTTGAATTTGTATTTCTACTTACGACTTGTACCGTTCATGTTATTTGTTAGTTTGTTTACTTGTAATGTTTATTACCCTTCCCCTCCCTCCCCTCCCCCTCCCTCTTTATTTATGTATCTAATCCCCTCCCCCCTCCCTTGAAATTTCAATAAAGATATTTGGACAACACTTGTCATACAATGGTTTTAGGTAAGTGGATATTCTTACTGTATCATAAATTAAGGAATGATATTTCGAAACAAGATGTATTGAAGATTGTACTGAAGGTCATGTGTGCACGTTGATTTTCAACAAGGTATTGAACCAAGGAAAATGGAGTTTGGACTTTCTTCTATTGATACATCTCTTTGCCTGCTCAGGCTGTTGTGCATCCAGGATGCAAGCGATGCAGGTATGCTGAGCTGTCATTTTCTATGTTTGGAAATTTGTATTATGGTTTAATTTTTAGTGCAAACCACTATGTCTTTGTGAGACGCAGACAATCTAAATTGATCATTTCTACAAGTTTGGTGACCACAATAAAATATGGAGGGGAAGATGTAGGGTTGCTTTGATAGTCACACTGTTTGTGTGCCTTGAATTTGATATGAATCATGGCTACCTCAGAATTCTGCAACAACATGCCATCTTATTGGGTTTGTACTTAGACCATTATTTGTGCATTGGAGAGAGCAAGGAGTCAAAATACATCTTGTAACGAGTCTATTAAGGTTGACAGACAGTCCTGTGGTGTCTGGCTGAAGAAGATTGCAGTGTTTGGCTACATAAACTGCTCCCTGACATTCTATTCTTTCTACTGTGGTGTAAATGGTATCCTTTGTATCATCTCTACTTGGGGTTAATAAGTTTCCTTTTAGGACCTTGCATATCCTCACTTTTCAGCTTTTAACCATCATCTCTTCCCCTTGTGGCCTTTAAATACTCATACTTCACCTTGGTGTTTGCTAGTAATAGCGTTATATTCCTATTGAGGCCTTAGATGCAAGCAGTCGGCTTGTATTTATCTGAAGAACCTTTGATGTTTGTTGCTATACCTCTCCCCAAATGTTCCTGGAAATAGGTTTTTGTGCACTTTCCCTGTGTGAGCCACTTTTGTGTTCTTTAGTACTTAGTGGCGTTGACTAAGCGCTCATCCCATCCGTTCCCTACCTAGGGCCTAGGTCAGGGTCTGCCAGGACCTTGTATCCTGCATAAATGCGTAACCTAACTTATGTGGTCAGGGGAGCTATGGGCCAGTGGAAGGTTTGGTTAGGGGTCATCATCTCCCTCTTCCCTAGACTCAGGGATTCCATTCTCTTCCCTGTGGTCATATGCAAAGTACTTCCTTATGCCTAGTGTGACATATTTTCAGGCTATGTGGCCAAAAGAGGGAGTGATGGAGTGCTGCATCAGATGACATGACCTACACAATTCCCTGACCTCAACTCAATAGAAATGGTTTGGGATGAGTTGGATGCAGGGGGAAGTTAAAGCTGCCAACAAGTGCTCAGCACCTGTATGAACACTGTCAAGACTGCTGGATGCCATTTAGGACAAGTCTACTCAGCATGTCACATACACACAGGCATCTTTTTCATAAAGGATAGCGGTAATCATGACAGTGCACATTGCAAACTGGAATGGTTTGGCAGTCTGAAGTCGCAAACAGTGACTGCAGACTTTTCTTCTTTAATTGTTGTAGCCGGTAACATAATCTTTTCTACATCCTGGAACTATTTGCTACATGGCACAACAGTTCTGTTTGCAGTTCCATATACTCTACAAGTGAAGCATCTGTATGAACATAGCAGAAGTAACACATACAGTTTCTACTTTTTCATATATCAACTACCAGAATGGATATAGTTAACATAAGTAAGTGAAATAAAGAAGGAGTTATGGTTATCTTTGAGTCAAAACCTACCAAAACCGAAGGATAAGAATCAATATTTTAGTAGTCTACAAGACAATCTAAAAACATACAGTTTATATTTACAGGTGAAACTCTGCTCCAAAGGACTTAGCGGGAGACAACTCAAATTCTCGCGATTTAACTTCCACAATGCCGTGGTTAAAAGCAGCAGTGGCATCTACGCTTTTTAACAGAGGATGGAGGCTTCTTCTGCATAACTATCTTTGTTGTTTACCTCATTAGCAACCTGTTGGCGCTCCTGCAGAATACAGATGGATTACCATGAAAGCTGTGGGCCTAATACATCCTTGACACCTGCTATAAGTCCCTGCCGGAGACAGTTTTATATTCACAAACATAATATCTTGCAATATCTTGCAATACCAGAATATTTCAGTTTTGATATTAGTTAAACAATTGCATAGCTAAGTTCATTAGTCAAAAAAAGTGAAAAAAAAAATCAACAAACTACAGATATTAAAAAACAACTTAATCCAAGAAAATAATGCAACCCTCACCCCCCCCAAACAATCTATTTGTCCTTAGAAAAAAGCTTTATCATGAAAAAAAATGCTAAATTAAAAATAAAACCATAATTAGCTTTACAGCGATGTCAGCAGTTTGACGTTTGTGGAGTTACAAGGCTACATACACACGATCAGTATTTGCAGAGTTATGGACAAAGCGTGTTTGCGCTATGTCCATAATGCTGTGTTGTGCAGTACAAGCACAGCGGATTGGATTTATAGAAATCCAATGGCCACTACGCTTCTTTACTCTGCAGCTTGTCCACAGCATGTTATTTATTAAGTCGGATGCGATCTTGGTGGGTGAATAATTTTTTCCAAATGCACAATTGTGATCCGAAAGGCCTAAGGGTACCGTTACACGACGCAACATTACATGCAATTTCACTGGCAATTTGCTGGTTGCAGTGAAATCATGGACACATTGTTCCATTTGTATACAGCAACAAGATAGAACAATGTGTCCATGATTTCACTGCAACCAGCAAATTGCCAGTGAAATTGCCTAGCAATATTGTGTCGTGTAACGGTACCCTAAGAGTCTGTGGAATTGACTGGATTTATATAAGTACACGTGGTGGGGACATAAAACGTAAGCTCCTTCAGAAAGAAATGTGATGGATGGTGTCTTTGGACACCGTTTCGCCAAAAGGTCTAAATGAGGCAATCAGCTTTAAGTCCTTTCTATAAAAGTTTTGTATATTAGTGATATCTATCTATATTTTATATTTACTTTGTCCTCTTTTCTCCACTTTTTAGTATAACTTTCTATATATTTATGACCTCCATCTGTCATATTGGATCAGCATTACCAGATTTGGATGAAACAGTTTGTGTGAAATGAAGATGACCAGCCTCCATTATATTACGTGAACAACTATGGAGAAGATACTAATTTTGCCAATGCCCTAACAAAATCATCAATGAAGAATAACCATATAGTATTATAGTATTAAGACTCAGATCTTTTTATATCTAGACCTTACATGGACAATAATTTCCTCTTCTATGGACCTTGCAATTTATAGATTGTTATGCAAATTCTTTATTTTACAATTGTAAGGTTGCTCCTACTGCCGTATATTTAGGGATAGAAGCTAATCCATTAATCCATTCAAGTTTTTACATCTTTCCCTTTATACTGCACTTAATTGTTAGTTGAGGATTTGCCCTCCAAGTTGTACACTTATTTTGCTCTTGTGCGTGCTCCCGCACGTGCGCTCCTCTGCCCTGTGCCTGGGAGTCAGGCTTCCTTGCGGCGGGGTTGTGTGGGAATGAGGCCGCACCTCCTTCCTCACATGACTCGCCGCTGGATTGCTCGGCTTCCGGGTCATGTGGGTAGAGGATCACTAACCCGCCATACTTCCGCTCATACAGCGGATATATGGGGACTCACTCATGTGATCCAATGATCACATGAACACCAGGAGGTGGGGAGTCCATTTAATGCGATGGTAGGCAAAACAACTAGCTATGGAACTACCGATACCGATTTCCGGATATTTAATCTTGTGTCCTTTTGATTACTGGGGGAGGGGGGTACAACTACCTAACTAGGGGGTTGTTATGACAATAGGCTTGCCACACTGTTAGTATAAATTTTGGGTATTTAATCATGTGATCTAACTGGGAGGTTGTCATGACAACAGGCTATGCTATCCCTGGTAGACCGGATTTATGGGTATTTAATCATGTGATTCCCTGATCATTTGACCACTGGGGTGGGCTCAGAATTGTGATCACTATTAGGCCACTCAGGTGTTTAGAATTTGTAATTAATACAGACCTACGGAGAGACAGGGCTGGGTATATAAGGAGTTCAGTTTGTAGCAAAGCCACGCCTCCTGACGAAGTCGACTTGGACGAAACATACATCGAGGTCATTTTGGCCGTGCGTCTCCATGTCTAGGTCCTACTCAAGGTAAATCATGAGCTATATATTTGTAAGCAGTGACTACTGTTGTTTAGGGCAGATCGCAATTGGTTTGTAGATCTCTCTTTAGCAGCTGCAGCCAGGTTGCCTACCACCAGGGTTGGTACACTCCTTGTATTACAGGCATATGCCAAAGTGTTGCCCAGTACAGACCAAGCTACCTTTAGGGTGCATAATATATATCAGGTCTATTATTATACTCTGCTGTTGGGGACTTTACAATCATTATTTGAATAATTGGGATTCTAGATCCGTGCAGACGCATGTTTTGTCCTCTCTCCTTTATTGGTAAAAAACATATGTGCCATCTTTTTTCTTGTTTTTCCCAAAGAGTTCTGTATTATTGTTTTCTATATTATATTTAATAAAGCATTTAATTATTTTCTAAAAACTATTATTGTGGATGGTGTTTTGTAGTGAGAGTGTTATCTACACTTTCATAGTTTTTGGTAGTCATAACAAGTCATTTTTAATACTTGCATATTCATCCGAATAGCAAGTCTAATGTTAATCAATTAGTGTTAGGCTCTGCCCACACACATCGGGTTAGAAAATGAGTCTTTCCGGAACATGGCGGGAGGGTGGGCTTTTTAACATTTCTACTGTATAAAACACCTTGTAGAGCCCCCCAGAGAGATCCTAACATCCAATCTGCTCTCACTGAGGTGCCAGCTCACTTTGTTTACTGAAGGGAGCTTTCAATTTATGTCAGACCAATAATGATCGACACATCACTCATGAGCACCAGCGATACTCGCCGAGTAGCAAATATGGTGAATACCGTACTATTCGTGCGAATAGTAACAATTATACTAACTCATCACTAGTCTCAACATGGTGACTTTTGTAAGTAGCCCCACATAGAAGAACAGATCTGAATGAGGGTAAGGTTTTGGTAACCGTAGGAGCTGGATCTGGCTTGCGACCCTATTTCAGAGTTGGATGTGGCTCTCAATGTCGGAAAGGTTGGGAACCTCTGACCTAAGGCTATGTTGTAACCTGACATCATATATGTATAGAGTTTTTAACCCATATTAACCCTCTGGTTCTGTTTGCAAATCGGGTCCGGGGCTGTCTGGTTCACCCCGGATAGCCCCAGACCTGATTGTGCCATGGTGTGAAGCCAGTCTAAGACTTGCTTTTACCAATATCTACAAATTAGACACTTATTTACCTCTCGTTCCTTTGTGGTGGATGACCTCCCTAGAAATTCTGCAGGCAGGGGCAGACTTTTTGGTGCCTCAAACTCCCCAGTCAAAAGCCTTTCTTATATATACAAACTCATCACACGATACAGATAATCAATTAAAGTACCGTTGCATAGTAAAATGGGAAAAAGCTTTATCATTTAATGCCTTATTGGATCAGTGGTGGGAGTCAACTAGATGGATTCTTAAGTCCTTTTCATGTATTAACCACTTGGAGCAAATCAAAAAGATCCAGTTAGACTGGTATATGAGCCCTTTGAAGATTGCATCTTTTTACCCCCAACTCTCATCTACATGCTGAAAGGGATGCCAACTGATTCGGAATATTGGGCATATGTGGTGGTTCTGCCCTAAAGTCCAGACATTTTGGGTTGCAGTGGAAGATCTCATTAACTCTCTTATGGTACATTTACACGCGGCCACAGGAAGGTAGGAACAGACAGGCATCGGACACAATTGTGCCTGTTGCCTTGAAAAGACCACGATGTGGCTGCGTGTAATTCAGGACTTTCCTTCCTTCAGGGTAGACACAGGAAGGAAAGTCCTGAATTACACGCAGCAACATCATGGTCTTTTCAAGGCAACAGGCACAATTGTGTCCGATGCCTGCCTGTTCCTACCTTCCTGTGGCCGCGTGTAAATGTACCATTATGGGTATTAGTATAAAATTCTCGGGCCACCTAGCAGTGCTTAACATTGGCATAGATGACCTTCAATTTCCTGTAAGACCCTGCATTTCTCATATCCTTATTGCAGCTATACAATGTTTGGCCCTATGTTGGAAGAAGTCCAGGTTACCTACTTTGGCTGATTTGATAGACCAAAATGAATACACATCACCAATACAAATTCAGTTTTTGTATCTGGATACCTGTTAAACGTAGTATGCATACTTAGTTTTCTAACTTCTCTTATGGCGTCATGTTTATTGGTTAGGCCATTCTTCTTTGGCAAACTGCTCCAGGTCCCTATATTTGAAGGGTGCCTTCTCCAAACTGCCATTTTTAGATCTTTCCACAGATGTTCTATGGGATTCAGGTCTGGACTCATTGCTTGCCACCTTAGAAGTCTCCAGTGCTTTCTCTCAAACCATTTTCTAGTGCTTTTTGAAGTGTGTTTTGGGTCATTGTCCTGCTGGAGGGCCCATGACCTCTGAGGGAGACCCAGCTTTCTCACACTGGGCCCTATATTATGCTTCAAAATTTGTTGGTAGTCTTCAGACTTCATAATGCCATGCACACGGTCAAGCAGTCCAGTGCCAGAGGCAGCAAAGCAACCCCAAAACATCAGGGAACCTCCGCCATGTTTGACTGTAGGGACGTGTTCTTTTCTTTGAATGCCTCTTTTTTTCTCCTGTAAACTCTATGTTGATGCCTTTGCCCAAAAAGAGAGAATATTCTTCCAAAACGTTTTAGGCTCTCTCAGGTAAGTTTTGGCAAACTCCAGTAGGCTTTTTTATCTCTTGGGGTAGGAAGTGGGGTCTTCCTGGGTCTCCTACCATACAGTCCCTTTTCATTCAGACACTGACGGATAGTACGGGTTGACACTGTTGTACCCTCGGACTGCAGGGCAGCTTGAACTTGTTTGGATGTTAGTCAAGGTTCTTTATCCACCATCTGCACAATCTTGCATTGAAATCTCTTGTCAATTTTTCTTTTCCGTCCACATCTAGGGAGATTAGCCACAGTGCCATGGGCTTTAAACTTCTTGATGACACTACGCACGGTAGACACAGGAACATTCAGATCTTTGGAGATGGACTTGTAGCCTTGAGATTGCTCATGCTTCCTCAAAATTTGGTTTCTCAAGTCCTCAGACAGTTCATTGGTCTTCTTTCTTTTCTCCATGCTCAATGTGGTACACACAAGGACACAGGACAGAGGTTGAGTCAACTTTAATCCATATCAACTGGCTGCAAGTGGGATTTAGTTATTGCCAACACCTGTTAGGTGCCACAGGTAAGTTACAGGTGCTGTTAATTACACACATTAGAGAAGCATCACACGATTTTTCTAACAGTCCCAATACTTTTGTCCACCCCCTTTTTTATGTTCGGTGTGGAACTATATCCAATTTGGCTTTAGGACAATTCTTTTTGTGTTTTTTTTCATAGAAGACAAATTAAATGAAGATAATAATGCCAAAGAATTTGTGATTGCAATCATTTTCAGGAAGAAACTGAGTATTATCTGAAAGAATTGCAGGGGTGTCAATACTTTTGGCCGACACTTATATATATATATATATATATATATATATATACATAATACATATATATTCACAGCCCAGTACAGACTCCAAATAAGATATATAGCCCAACACAGCCTCCAGGTAATATATGTAGCCACTTAGTTCATAAATACTGTTATACACTGGAGCCAGCGAATATATAGTTACTTATATCTATATATGCAGGTGTGCTGCTGCTAAGAGCCTGGGTGGTGCCCCGTATTTTTCACCCCTTTTATTTCTTGAAATTATACAGTGATTTATGTATTTAGGCTCAGCGCTAGACTCTCATAACCAATGGCAAAGTGTCATTAACCGAAGACACTTAAGGATATACACGCCTTCACAACATACAAGCTCAACATGCTCACAGGTATTAATACCAGCTATAGTACACAGGCACCAATACTCAGGATTGATTGTTTACATTCTGATTGAGTATTATATATTTTTTAGGAGTACAAGGATCCTATAACCACCTAAGCCCTAGTGATCAAGAGGCACACTAGCAGGAGCCCCACATTTCTACAGAACTAGATATTTTAACCAATAGAGAACCAATATTGATAACTCCTGACACATCCTTTATCCTTTTTATCCTAATTTTAATTATAATTTTTACTTTGTGTAAACACTAGTAATATTATTAAATGTATGTGATTTTTTGATAATCAATTGGAAGCATCTCAATTTATTATATTAACCATATCTCAGAATACTTTTGCCATTGGTTATGAGTGTCTAGCGCTGAGCCTAAATACATAAATCACAATATATATAGCCACCCCCCGTTCCATAATGCTCTCCCCCATATGCGTTCCCCCTTCCCGATAGTGCTTCTCCCGCTATTTGGCCCCCATTCATGTAGCTTCTTCTCCCATGTGGCCCTCATTCATGCAGCTTCTCCCCCCATGTGGCCTCCCCATTTGTGCAGTTTCTCCCCCATGTGACCCTCCATTCATGCAGCTTCTCCTCCCATGTGGTCCCCCCATCCATGCAGTTTCTCCTCCCATGTGGCCCCCCCATTCATGTAGCTTCTTCCCCCGTGTGGTCCCCCGATTCATGCATCTTATCCCCCCAGGTGCCCAGCCAAATCATGCTGCTGCTCTCTAGTCTCTAGCTCTCTAGCACTTTTACCTGGAGCAGGAGGATTCCATTCTGTGTCTCACAGCACTGCAGTGTTGTCACTTCCGGGTCAGGCAGAGCTCAAGATGAGCTTCAGCCTCCACGGACATGGAACCTGGAAATTACAGCGCGATCAATGCAGCGTCCCAGTACTCAATGGATACTGGGACGTTGTCTCCGCCACCCCACCTCCTGCCCCGCCACATCCACCCCCGAGACCCGCCGCCTTGCTTCACATGGTTAATTTGTATAGCATTCAAATTAGCCATGTGAACAGCTAACAGTGCTGGACCTCGGGGGCCCCCTCCCGTTCGGGGCCCCGATGCAATGCTCCGACTGCACATGCAATATGTCCGCCCCTGCTTCTCCTACCGCTCCCTACATGATGCTAAAGTAACTGTATTGTATACTAATACATCAACCTAAGTGCCCAAATAATTGTTAAGGGAGCAGTGCTAACCACTGAGCTACCGTGTTGCTACCTGTAAAAACTGCAACTGCAAGGAAAACCTTTACAAAACTGGATTTGGATTCTGGTGTAGTTCTGATGTGTTTTTAATCAGACTTTGCCCTTAGCATTCACTATTACCATCTTCATGAGTAAAAACGTGTTTTGTCCTACCGTACAGTTTTGCTAAATTTGAATACAAGAAATATAAAACACCAATTTATTTCTTACAATACCTGGTCATTTAATGGTATCCCTTGGGACATCTTCTTTTTATTTTCCACAGGATGATAATCATCTGCATCATAAAATTTACATCCCAACTGCAATAAAATGTGTAACATTATGAAAATAATCTAAGTGGAGCTACAGAACATTTTTTATGTGAATCTAGCGCATTTCAGATCAGTTTGGTGCAGTTTTTTGTCCGTTCATTAGTCCTGCTGCTTAACTGAAGGAGCGTTAGACATATCACTGACATCGTTACAGCAGTTTTATATTGTAAAAGCTAATCGCTCTAGAACCGTTAGGCTTTGCTATCACGTAATGAAAGTGCAGCTCAATAAGCAATAAAAAATGCTATGGAATGTAGTGTTTTTGGTGCATTCCCCCGTTCCATACAGACTTTAGTGAGAACGTTAAAAATTCCATGTAAAATCATAATTTTGCAATTTCAAATATGGCACTCCGTGTTTCTGTACTAAAAATGCACTGAATACTCTACACATCAAAAACGCATGAACAACAGTGAAATTGCAGGAAGGAAACGCAGCAAAATAGCAATGACCTGGATGAATGAAGAGGAGGAATTGTGGCGCCCCACCGATCTGGTCCCAACAAAAGAGTACTGCACTCACTGAACGGATGTGGTGTCCTAGTCCTAAAGGAAATGGGATGGTGAACCTATGCCTCCAATAAACACACCCACACACCCTAGGACTGAGGGGACCATGGGCGAATCCAGGGGAAGGGCCCAGTCAAAAAGGGGACAAGGGAAGAACAGACGGTGGGGAGATAGTTAGTAGTGAGTTACTAGTTAGTTAGGCAGGGTGTAAGAACAGCCTGGGCACCCATATCTGGGACTAAAATAGTTGGACTACCGAACCGGAGGCCACGCAATCTCTAGGAGTGGTGGCCGAAACCCGACGCACCAGCTGAGAAGGCAACTGAACGTCATGAGACAGGTACCAGTATCCCGACAGGACCCGTGGCTGCTAGATCGGGACACTGCGTGCGGAGGCGCTGACAGGAGAGGCGAAGAAGTAGCGCTGTGAGTGTGGACAGGCCAGACTGGACTTGTTAGAGAGAAGCGCCCGGTGGCCAACTGCAACTGAAGTGAGTAAACCGGGTACAGAATTTCAATGCTGTATGAGACTGTGTTATTCTACACCTGTGGAGCTGCCGACTGCAGCAGTACACAAGAAACGAAGGCCCAGCGTAATCACGGCCTTACACACTCTTTCATATAAACAAATCTGCCCCGGCGACGACATCAGGCTGCCATACCAACAACCTCGGAGGTCCGACCCACAGCGTCAGTCCATGCTGACCAAGTATCATAGGTGGCATCACAAACATTTCTTTAAACTTTATTCCCATCCAACATCCCGGGGTCACCGAGGCTGGGTCTCGACCTATGTGACAACCCCTGCAGAACTGTTAACCTGGTTCTGAGTACCCCATGGCCCCGGGGTTGAGAGAGTCCGAATTGTTGCTGCTTATTTTGCTTCCATACCTGTGATAACCTGGCAGAAAAAAAATGAAGCATTGCCGCTATGTGTGAACCTTAAGGGCCTGTTACACGCTATGATATCGTTAACAATATCGTTGAAACGTCACAGGTTTTCAGTCGTTTAAACAACGTCGTAATGACGTCGTTGCATGTGACACGTCGATTCAACCAACGATAAGTCGGCTGATCGTTCATCGGAGGTTTTTGAACTGGACCTAAAACCAGACGATGTTCGTCCGTCCAACCTGCAGCATCGATGTGTGTGACACCCTGATAACAATGTCGTTGATGACTTCGCCTATTCAGAACTAAAAAACGTAGGTGATCAAACGACCACAAGTATCGTTCGCTTGTCGAGGAATCATTGCTGCGTCGTAAAAGATATCTGTACATGTGACATTTCACTAGCGATCAGTGAACGACGTTCAAGCGATCTAGGTCAAGTCGGATCGTTACTCGGCTCGTTTGACCATTGAAACGTGTAACAGGGCCTTTAGTCTGTGAGCATTTGCCAATATGCCAGGCTTGTATGAGCTAGTATTACTGCTCTCATGGCAGTTTATGCCAGTGAAATATGCTATGTAAATACTTTTGATATAAAACATGTCTAAATCAAATAACCAAAGACTATTGTGTGTGTGTGCCTGCTTATCCACCGCCGCCTGCAGAGTTGACAGTAGGACCGCTACTACTACTCCCCTCATCCATCCCCGCTGCCCTGAGGTAAAGCTCCACCTGTGGAGAGCTGTACTACTCTGAGCTGCACATCCATCACCTCAGCGGCCGGCCATAGCGCTGGTATCCAAATTACTAGGTACCACAGGTGGCGTCACGATACCATTCCTTCCCCCTCCATCATCACCCTCACCCCCATCGCCTATCACTGAGGGTCCAGGACACGGAACTGGGAACCGACCAGCCGTGATTCCCCCATCGAAGCAACCGTCTATCCCGGTATCCGAGTACCCCCTACCCTGTCGACCGACTCATACTTGCATCAGTTTTCGGCCCTACTGACTTTCAAAGTGGCTTTATGAACTTGCAGGTGCATTCAGTTCATTCTGTTTCTCCCTGATCCAGGTGTCATTGTTTTTTTCACTGAGACCAAAAATGCATTTTGGTGCATTTTTGGTTTCCATGACATAATCCAAATGCACCCGGATCAGGGGCACCATGGATTGAATCAGAATGTGCCCGACGGAAGCAGGATCCAAAGGACTCTGGATCTCGCTGGATCCAGACGCCAGATCTTGATTTTTGAATTGTGGATGCCCAGAACACAGTTCTAAAAGACATTCCCCTAGGGGGCTTTCCTTAGGCTATGTTCCTACAATGGGTATCTAGTGGATTTTTGATGTTGCAGATTTTTTGCAGTATTAATGCACCGATTAGGTAAATTAGGTTAGGCTGGTTTCACACTACCATTTTTTGGCATCCATGTGATTCCAGTTTAACCTGGATGCATCCGCATCAGTTTTTGGACCCGTTGACTTTCAATGGGAATGGATGAACTTGCGGTACATTGAGTTCTTCGTGTTTCCCCCAGATCCAGGTTTTTAAACTGTGGATGCCCAGAATGAAGTTCTAAATTGCACTCCCCCCAGGGGAC
>JARQOC010000003.1:557745492-557756450 GCA_033576535.1 Allobates femoralis
CTTCTGATTCTATAGTATTGCTTGGGGTTTTTTTTTTGCTTTTTTTCCTTTTGTAATTTTCCCTGCATCTTTAAAGTTTGATAATTTCACACCTTCTGGTTCCATGAATGCCAAATTAATACGTTTTTTTTTTCTCTATTTAGTGAGCTCTTTCTATATTCCAATTTGTAATAGAAATGACAAGCACCAAGTAAAAATTGCGAGTCAGAATTGTGCGACAGAGGTATAAAATGTCTTTGACTGAAGATAAATTTGTTCTTCGTATAATGATATTTTTTCCTACTGCCGAGAGAAACCAGGAGAAAAGATTAAACTTTGATAAAGATGTGGCTGCCCTAAGCCATGCTCATATTCACAGTGCAGTGCTGTTATCCTAGCAGGGAGCGCATCATTACACACAAGAGTCGCAGTAACCGGTGCCAGGAACATGAACGTACCAGTGATCTGTTGTACTTTATCAGACTGTTCTCCAGCACACTCCGCAGTCCATCATTACTGTCATGCAGCTTTCTATTAGCTGTTCTGTAATCAGAACATATAAAATGTCAACTAAAGAAATACCAGAAGATATTTTCTGCACCATTTACGTAGTTTAAACGCTAATTATAAAATATAATTTCCACCTTATAATTATATCTATGAATGTAGCGTCTCCACATTTAGCGCACTTACACTTTCACACAATTAAATGTACTTCGGTAATATTTTTCACATTTGTCAAGAGATAATTGTATATTTTCTTATTACAGACTGATTTCACTCATTGTATGGTACTAGCATGAAGAGTTCTACAGGCACTGTATTATAGATGCATTTAAAGGGACTCTTGTCAACACAAAATGACTGTTTAAAACAAGTACAGCAGCTCAGTATATCATGGTGGGGCCAAACACCAGCTTGTTCTCCATCTATCTTAGCCCATCTCTGACTTTAGGAAGCCACAGCTGTCAATCAAAGAAGAAGGGAGTAGAGATATAGAAAAATCGAGCAGATGGGAAGGTGCATTTAAAGGTTTGGCCACACCATGATAAATTGAGCAACTGTACTTGGTCTGAGCAGTCATTGTGGGCTGAAAGAGTCCCGATAACATGGATCCTAGATAGCTCACTCTCATAGGCCAGGGTCACACATGCCCATGCGCTTTTTTAAGCCCTTAGAAAACCGGATCCGGTTTTCTAAGGGTGCCAATAGTGTCCCTGTCTATATGTACCATGCGTTAACGCAAGTGTCTCCTATAGGGCCCCATGTTAAAAAAACGCATGCATTTTTATAATTCCCCCAAAAATGCAGCTAGCAGCATTCTTTGGGATGCTGCACAAAACGCATGCATTTTTTTTTTTTTAAAAATGCACACATACATGCGTATTTGCATATGCGTTTTTGGACTTTGAAAAAAATGTCCTAAAATGTTCCAAAAAACGGATTTAAGCCCAAAAAGGATGGTATGTGTGACCCTGGCCATAGATGTTGTTAAAGACAGGCATTGGTGTGTATAGCATTCACTCACTCACGAAATGTAACAAATATTGGATTAAATATAGCATCCTGTTTTAGTATCAAGGATGAACCATGCTAATATCTGTATATTTCTCACTGTGGGTCCACAATTTAGTATAATACTGATAGATGCTTAAAATAGGGCACACAGTGGCTCAGTGGATAGAACTGAAGTCTTGAAGCACTGGGGTACTGGATTCAAATCCCACCAAGGACGAAATCTGCAAGGAGTTTGTATGTTTTCCACGTTTCCATGACTTTACTCCGGGTACACTGGTTTCCTCCCACACTCCAAAGACATACTGATAGGGAATTTAGATTGTGAGCCCCAATATGGACAGTGATAATAATCTCTGTAAATCACAGCAGAATTTGTTGGCGCTATTTCTGCAGTGCATAAGTAATAAAATAGTAATTATACAACTTAATGATATAGTTTAATTATCATGCTGACATTAATATATAGTTTTGTTAGAAAATATTTAGTATGACCTGTGTATTAGTTGTTAGGGATGAGTGAGCACTACCATGCTCAGGTGCTTGGTACTTTTAACAAACAGTTGGATGCTCAGATGGGTGTGACTTGAGTTTTCGAGTATATTAGAAATTAATGGGGAATTTGTTTATTTTTCCGAAAAAGTTCTCAAGAAAATGCTCGAATTCCTCATTAACTTCCTTTATACTAGGGTACTCAAGTGACCCCATCCGAGCATCCAACTGCTTGTTACAAGTACTGGTGTCCTTGGGTTACTTCAATGACTCCCCGCTTACCCAGTCACAGCTGAATGGATGAGCCACGTGGGCAGCAAGGTAAGTATTGACACACTGAGGTCACCCGAGGACACCGGTGTCATAGTAATCACTAGCTAAAGGTTACTATGGCAATGGTGTTCTCAGGTGACCTTACCACTTACCCTACTGCAGCACGCGTCTCGGTCATTCAGTGTTCAGAGACCGCAGGGATAGAACGCTTTGTTCATCACTGCAGTCTCTGATGAAGCAAAGCTGAGAGTGTGTTATGCCCAGCAGAGAGAAGACGTTCAGAGGATCGAGGATGAGTATGAGCGTTGAGGGGTTAATAAAGATTGAAGTTCAGATATTTGTCTGTGTTTTTATGTCTAATAATATGTTTTTCAATGTGTGTTGTGTCTTCTTGACTATTTACTTGTGATTCTTAATGGCTGTGTCTAATATTGGCTCGACATTAAGAATCACAGGTTTAATGTCAGGTGACAATACAAAGCTGACATTAACCCCTTTTCACCCAGCGGGCACTAAGGCAGCTGGAAGAGCATGGTAAAGCGCCTGGAGATAGCAGTCCAATGAGTGTGCCATTTTCAGGGTTAGCTGCTGGCTGCTATTCTTTAGCATGGGGGAACCCTAAAATGATGGGGCCTCACCCCACTGAGAATACCAACCCACAGCTGCTTACTTTTACAGCAAAAAAATATTTTTTATCAATTATTTATTTATTTTACACAGTATGACAGCAAGTTGGTTGTCATATACTAATGTGTATGGCAACCATGCACAATCACCGTCCACATTTTGGAAATGCACTCTGATTGCATAAGCCACTCACAGAGAGTGGGCGCCTGTGATTGGCTGTTACCGGTCAGTACAGTGAATATACATGAAGCTTAATGGGTGGCCCAAGAAGTAAGTAGCGGGACACTGGTAAGATATTCTAGCTATTCCTGCCATCTATCTATTCTATTCTTTTTCCAGCATAGGAAAGACCATTCGAAAAACGCTGTCAGTGTAGTGTGCGATTTTTGTATCATACTTATTGACTTGCATTGGGAAGAATTTCTCGAATTGCCCTCACCCGATTTATAAGCCCATGTGTCTGAGCCCTTATACAAATGCATCTCAATAAATCAGAATATCAAGAAAAACTTAATTTATTTTAGTATTGCAATACATAAAGTGAAAAGTATATACGGTATTATATAGAGTCATTACAAACAGAGTGATCTTTTTCAAGTGTTTATTTTTGTTACTGTTGATGATTATGGCTTACAGCCAATAAAAACCAAATTTCATTATCTCAGAAAATTTGAATAATTAGCACACAACGGCTGCAAAGGCTTACTAAGTGTTTAAAATGGTCCCTTAGTTTGAGTCAGTAGCCTACACAATCATGGGGAAGACTGCTGACTTGACAGATGTCAAGAAGGCAGTCATTGATACACTCCACAAGGTGGGTAAGCCATAAAAGGTAATGATGGGCAAACTCTCCGATACTCGGGATCGGTGCGGTCGCCTGAATTTTATGTAAAGTTCGAGCTCAGGCTGGGGATGACAAGAACTTGCGTCCGAACCCCTCGAGCTTGAACTTTACTGACACATGATGGAAGGTTGGGACGAGGGGGGGCTGTAAAAAAGCATAAAATTATTAAGAAACATTATAATCACACTTAAAGCTTCCGCAACGCGTCCTCCCGTCCCGCTGGCTCCCGGGCGCTACTGCTTCCGGGGCCGCTCATTATCTTCCGGAATTATTCACTGCACTGTTGGCTCTCTGCTTTTTCCGGCCGGCGTCGGCAGTGATTGGGCGGGACGGCAGGGTTCACCCGCGGTCTATGAATCTTGGGTGAACCTGACTCACAGTCAGCTCTCAGCCTGTTCTCGCTCTGTATAGACATGTGTCTATGCAGAGCGATGTAGCAGTGCTGACATCGCACTTTTGGACTATGTCGGGCTGAAGATTGTTTTTTATAATAAAGATGGAGTCTCTAAATGTTTTTTTTGTTTTATTTCTAAATAATAATATTTTTCTCTGTGTTGTGTTTTTTTTTAACTTTACTAGAAATTCGTGGTGGTCATGTCTAATATTGGGTGACTCCATGAATTTTTGGGCTTAGGGCCAGCTGAGAACACCAAGCTGGCCCTAACCCCATTATTACCTAGTGAGCCACCGCACCTGGGCCCTGAATGAGTCAAGTATAGTGCCAGAAGATGGTGCTTCTATGAACGCACCATTTTCTGGGGTAGCTGTGGACTGCAATTCTCAGCGGGGAGGGGGGGGGCGCAGAAAGCATGGGCCACCCTGCGCTGCGGATACCAGCCCCCAGCTGCCTGTTGTACCTGGCGGGGCCCATGGAAACCCGTGTTTGGCACCTTGTGACCAAGTAGTATGTATTCGGTAGGGGTCCAGAACTTTACATTTCAGATTTGCCCATCCCTAATAAAAGGTCATTGCTAAAGAGCTGGCTGATCACAGAATACTGTATCCAAGCATATTAATGGAAGGTTGAATGGAAGAAGGATATTTGGTTGAAAAAAGTTGCACAAGAAACTGGGATAACCCCAGCCTTAAAGGGATTGTTAAGAAAAGGCCATTCAGAAATTTGGGGGAGATTCTCAAGTAGTGGACTGCCACTGGAGACAGTGCTTCAAGAGCCACCACACACAGACGTATCAAGCACATGGGCCACAACTATTTCATTGTGTCAAGCCACTCATGACCAATGAAAGGCAAATCTTTTTAGGCAATGAGAAAAAGAACTGAACTGTTGCTCAGTGGTCCAAGGTGTTGTTTTCAGATAAAAGTAAATTTAGCATTTATTGTGAAATGAAGGTCCCAAAATCTGGAGGAAGACTGGAGAGGCACACAATCCAGCAGCTTGAGGTCTAGTGTGAAGTTTCCACAACCAGTGATGGTTTCGGGAACCATGTCACTTGCTGGTGAAGGTCCACTGTGTTTTATCAAAACCAAAGTCAGCGCTGCTGTCTATCAGAAAATTTTAAAGCTCTTCATGCTTCCCTCTGCCGACAAGCTTTTTGGAGACGGAAATTTAATTTTCCAGCAGGACTTGGCACCTGTCCGCACTGCCTAAGTACCAATACCTGGTATAATAACCTCAGTATCACTGCTGGATTGGCCAGCAAACTCGCCTGACCTAAACTCCATAGAGAATCTATGTGTTATTGTCAAGCGGAAGATGAGAGACACCAGACCCAACAATGCAGACGAGCTGAAGGCTGCTATCAAAGCAACCTCTGTAACACCTCAGTAGTGCCACAGGCTGATCTCACTCCATGCCACGCCCCGCATTGATGCAGTAATTCATGCAAAAGAAGACCCGACCAAGTATTGAGTGCATCTACGATGCATACTTTCATTAGGCCAACATTTATGAGTTAAAAATCATTACTTCAGTTGGTTTTATATAATCTAATTTTTCTGAGGTAATTACTTTTGGGTTTTCATTGCCTGAAAGCCACAATCATCAACATTAACATAAATAACACTTGAAATAGATCACTCTGTAATGACTCTATATAATATGTGTTTCACTTTATGTATCAAATTACTGAAATAAATGATCTTTTTGATGATATTCTAATTTATTGAGAAGCACTTGTAGTCCTACACAAGATATCACCTATTCAACATTGCTATTTTAGTCTAGCATGTCCCAGTCTGCAAATTTACTACTTCGGTCACGTAGTACACGTTATCTGAATAAATACATAAATATTTTCTAGGACTGTAAGATTTATTAGAAATCCTGTAAAAATATACGAACTGTAGTATTTCAATTTGTCGTGCCAAATTCTCCCGTTCATCGGTATATTCTCTGATAATTTCCATATCTCTGTAAGGAGAATAAATCAGGGTTACACTCTAATGTTAAACTTTATTAAAACATTTTCTCATAAAGTAACACTCTACCTCTCAGAGCTCAGGCTTTGATCTGCATAATCACTCTTTAGAGCATCCAGCTCACTCTGGAGGAACGAGATGCTGGTTTGCGCCTCTAGGAGATCTTTTTTAAGTTTTTGATTTTCCTGGAAAAACATTATAGACACATTTTTAAAGTGTAATGAGAAACCTGGAGATACCAATAATTACATAGTAAAATATGTATTAATTCATAAATTACTATTTATTTCTTATTGTGAAATTTATACGTTGTTAAGATTTATAAAAGTACTATGATACATTTTATGAATAGCCATCAAGGTATTTTGTAAGATATATAGCAACAATTGTCTTGTCTCTTTTTTTTGCTTTTCCAAAAGTGATAACTCACCATGGTCAGTTCATGCAGGCGTGTCTTCAGGGCAGCCACATCTTCTTTTAGGGTTATGCTCTTTGACTGTTCTTCCAGCTAAGCAATGACACTAATTAATATATAGGTGATCCAAGCTTACTTTAAAGGAATCGGACAGACAGCAGCTTTTTGCTATGTAATCTATGAGCAGCATGATGTAGGGTCAGAGACCCTGATTCCAGTGTGTCTAACCTACTAGACTGCTTGTGTAGTTTAATAAAATCAGTGATTCATCAGCAGCATTATCAATAGAGGACTTGTTGTCTCGTGCAGTGTAGTTTTTCTGGTCTGTGTAAGGTACGTTACACGGCACGACATCGTGCACGACATCGCTCAAAAGTGACGTGTTCAACGATGTTGAAACAACATCGTTAGTGTGTCGTTGCGTGTAACCGAATGATGCAACAACGATAATTAGTCAAGTTGGAGTTGCCAGGTTTATGAACATGTTCAAAAACCTGACGATGTCGTTCAAGCGATCTGGTAGCATCTTCTGTGTGACACCGCGATAACGATGTCATGGATGACTTTGCCCATTCACAGCAGTGAGCAGGGATCGTTCGCGGGGTTTGTGAACGATACCTGCTCACAACATCTTGTTGAGTTGTCCACAATATCTAGACGTGTGACATCTCACCAGCGGTGTTGAAATGATGTCAAAAACTACCGGGCGCCCACGAGATCGTTGCGGACAACGTATCAACGTAATGCCATGCAATGGAACCCTAACTCCAACCTGACCACTGATTAGCAGCTTTCTGTCAATTTATGGTGTGCATAAAAAACTGCCAATCAGTGATGTGGGCGGGGTTATACAGAGCTCTACCATCAGAGAACTGTAGATTCAATTAAACAGGGATTTTATCAAAATTACAGTATGTTGTGGCACCCCAGGGGTTAATGTGCCACAGAAACATCAACACGGGTTCACTCCCCACACAACACCTGACACTGCACTAGCACCTCTAGGCCAGAAGGGGGAGCTAAAGTAGCTCCCTTATATATTCTGGGTCAAGAGGAAGTAGTTCAGTTCAGTTCCTGGGAGAACTGAGGAAGGGAGACTGTAGTGTAAAGGGGCTGCATCAGGCTTCTCTACAGTTTGCTCCTCGATTCCAGGCCTGGCCAGGGTCTGAGAGAAGGAGCACAAGAAACAGAGAAACACATCTGGGAGACTGAGTGACTTCACAACTCGCCCCGGAGGAGCGCACAGACCGGATACCGGATTCAAAACTGTGACTGACACACGCAGCACAGTAAACACCGGGATAGTGGTGGTTGTAGATCTACACTGAACCTCAGAGAAGCAACACGGCGGGGTCAGAAGCACACGGAAAGACTCAAGTTGCCTAGCAAAGGGGGTACATGTGAGGAGAGACAGTGCCAGCAGCTCAGCTAAAGCAGCAGCAGGGCCACACACACAGCGCAGCAGTGGGAAGCTGAGGACCCAGACAGGGTGGGAGCAACCTTGCCCCGGTACAGACTCCGTGGACAGTTCTTTGCTAAAGAACATCTGAAGTAAAGTCTTGGAAAACTTCAAAAACGTGAGTGTATGTGATCCTTGTACTCGAGCCCTAACTTCCCTCACAAGCAGCC
The DNA here is from genome assembly GCA_033576535.1 of Allobates femoralis. NCBI lineage: Eukaryota > Metazoa > Chordata > Amphibia > Anura > Aromobatidae > Allobates > Allobates femoralis. The sequence goes on from JARQOC010000003.1 coordinate 557,753,646, forward strand.
ACCGTCTCCACTATCATCCCTATGCTGCAACATCTATAGCATCCATCATAGACTTTAACTACCACTGCCCTGGGGAACCAAGCTCTACCTGCAGAGAGCCGTTCCATCTCCAGCTGCCAAACATCATCCCCGGAGGTTCTGCAACAGCGGTGGTCACCCTGACCACAACCCGTGGGTGGCGTCACGACAAACTCCCCTGTAAATATCCCCCCATTTACTTGCGGAACCCGGGACACGGTCCGGACCAGGACCTGCGTGACATCCCCAGCAGTACCCTGGTCCTGCACCGAGTACCCTGTCCCAGTGGGCTCCACAATGTCGCCCATTACATGACAGATCATTGGAATTAGGGTATCTATTCCTCTATGATGCTGCTCTGTGATTACATAGCGAAACATCTGATGACAGATTGCCTTCAAAACTTTAATATACATTACAACATAGTGTAGTACATGTTATAAAATGGACACATTTACAGTTGTAATATATTACAGTTACAGTTGTAACATATGTGCCCGCTACCAAATGTACAGTTGTGGCCAAAAGTATTGACACCCCTGCAATTTTGTCAGATAATACTCAGTTTCTTCCTGAAAATGATTGCAATCACAAATTCTTTGGTATTATTATCTTCATTTAATTTGTCTTCAATGAAAAAACACAAAAAGAATTGTCCTAAAGCCAAATTGGATATAATTCCACACCAAACATAAAAAAGGGGGTGGACAAAAGTATTGGCACTGTTAGAAAAATCATGTGATGCTTCTCTAATTTGTGTAATTAACAGCACCTGTAACTTACCTGTGGCACCTAACAGGTGTTGCAAATAACTAAATCACACTTGCAGCCAGTTGACATGGATTAAAGTTCACTTAACCTCTGTCCTGTGTCCTTGTGTGTACCTCATTGAGCATGGAGAAAAGAAAGAAGACCAAAGAACTGTCTGAGGACTTGAGAAACCAAATTGTGAGCAAGCATGAGCAATCTCAAGGCTACAAGTCCATCTCCAAAGACCTGAATGTTCCTGTGTCTATCGTGCGCAGTGTCATCAAGAAGTTTAAAGCCCATGGCACTGTGGCTAACCTCCCTAGATGTGGACTGAAAAGAAAAATTGACGAGAGATTTCAACGCAAGATTGTGCGGATGGTGGATAAAGAACCTCGACTAACATCCAAACAAGTTAAAGCTGCCCTGCAGTCCGAGGGTACAACAGTGTAAACTCGTACTATCTGTCGGCGTCTGAATGAAAAGGGACTGTATGGTAGGATACCCAGGAAGACCCCACTTCTTATCTCGAGACATAAAAAAGCCAGGCTGGATGTTTGCCAAAACTTACCTGAGAAAGCCTACAACGTTTTGCAAGAATGTTCTCTGGTCAGATGAGACAAAAGTAGAGCTTTTTGGGCAAAAGCATCAAAATAGAGTTTACAGGGGAAAAAAAGAGGCATTCAAAGAAAAGAACACGGTCCCTACAGTCAAACATGGCGGAGGTTCCCTGATGTTTTGGGGTTGCTTTGCTGCCTCTGGCATTGGACTGCTTGACCGTGTGCATGGCATTATGAAGTCTGAAGACTACCAACAAATTCTGCAGCATAATGTAGGGCCCAGTGTGAGAAAGCTGGGTCTCCCCCAGAGGTCATGGGTCTTCCAGCAGGACAATGACCCAAAACACACTTCAAATAGCACTAGAAAATGGTTTGAGAGAAAGCACTGGAGACTTTGAAAGTGGCCAGCAATGAGTCCAGACCTGAATCCCATAGAACACCTGTGGACAGATCTAAAAATGGCAGTTTGGAGAAGGCACCCTTCAAATATGAGGGACCTGGAGCAGTTTGCCAACGAAGAATGGTCTAAAATTCCAGCAGAGCATTGTAAGAAACTCATTGATGGTTACCGGAAGCGGTTGATCGTAGTTATTTAGGCTAAAGGTTGTGCAACCAAGTATTAGGCTGAGGGTGCCAATACTTTTGTCCGGCCCATTTTTGGAGTTTTGTGTGAAATGATCAATGTTTTGCTTTTTGCTTCATTCTCTTTTGTGTTTTTTCATTGAAGACAAATTAAATGAAGATAATAATACCAAAGAATTTGTGATTGCAATCATTTTCAGGAAGAAACTGAGTATTATCTGACAGAATTGCAGGGGTGTCAATACTTTTGGCCACAACTGTATTAAATATTAATTCAAAAAAGTGCAGCAGATTTTAACAGTCATCTCCCAGATAATGCTAAGCAGCTGAGCATTTACCTATTGTATTAAATAAACACACAGATAAAACATGTCCATTACATGATGAACATTGTTAACCACTGGCCTCTTTATTAATTCTTCCACTACTTAGAAAACACTATATAATAGGTGTTTAACATGTTAGTCACTGAAGAAAACAGAGAAGTTTAAATGTAGCCAATAGTTGTTGCTCACTTAATTTGTCCTGGGAATCAATTAAGCTAAAAAGTGGCAAATACCATCTTAGGGAACCGTTACACGTCACAACATTGCATGCAATTTCACGGGCAATTTGCTGGTTGCAGTGAAATCATGGACACATTGTTCTATCTTGTTGCTGTGTACAAATGTAACAATGTGTCCATGATTTCACTGCAACCAGCAAATTGCCAGTGAAATTGCATGCAATGTTGCCACGTGTAACGGTACCCGTACGCCCATTCTCATAAAGTTTGCTGCCGATTAAAAAATGTCCTAAAATCTAAGTAGGGTTTAACTACAGCATTGAAGGGTTTTTATTAAACCCCTTTAACACGAATTGTACTGTACTCTGGATAAGGAGTCTTTCTCTTTGCTAA
>JARQOC010000003.1:557756550-557847254 GCA_033576535.1 Allobates femoralis
AAAAAAAACAATTAACAAAAAGGATGTTGCAAAGGGACAGGGACGAGGTCGTGGCCGCAGCAGTCTTGCCCAAGAAGGCACTGGTACAAGTACACAGCCTAGGATTGATAGAACGTCCTTTTTTCTACCTAGAAATCCCAGTACTCAAAGAAAACGTGTGTTGAGGCCGGATGAGTATGACAAGATAACATCTTGGATGGCTCAGACGCCCTCGACCACTGGTTCTTGCAGTACGCAATCATCCGTGGCAAGACATTCTAGTGTCGCTACAGACAATGCAGCGCCATCCAATCCTCAAAGTCTTCATATTGCCTCAACCCATCGGCAGCCAGAGGAAAATTTGGATATGGACCTTGGTCACTCGGATGACTTATTCGGTTCTTATCAAGGGGTTTCTTTGTCACTGCCTGACGAGATACTTGAAGTAGACGAAATGTCTACTCATGGCCAAAGTTTGGAAGTACCGCGTCCTGCAGAAAGACACTTTCACGAAATGCAAACAGTATCTCAGGAGGTGGATGATGATGAGGATGATGAGACACACATCTCATCTGGCCAGCCTGCTCAGTCAGTTTATCCAGAATCCTTTGAACTGGAAGGGGTGGATGATGACACCACAGATCCTACCTGGATTGCTGAATTGCATAGCCAAGAGAGCAGCCAGGAGGACGAAAGTGGCTATGTACCACTGGCAAAATCACAAAGGCGTACTGTCTCCAGAACACAAACTGTGAGAACAGTTGCCCAAATAGCGTCAACTGTGGCACAAACTGTGCCAACTGTTGCACAAACTGAAAACACAGTTGCCCAAAATGTGTCCACAGTTGGTGTTGAACAGAGTCATCCTCCTCTTCCTCCAATTAAAAATAAAGGACGAACAGCCAGTGTGTGGCAATTTTTTAAGGATAGCCCAACAGTACCAAATATGGTTATCTGTAAGATGTGCCAGGCAAGGCTTAGCAGAGGCACGGTAAAAGGAAACCAGAGCACCAGCAGTATGCACAAGCATATGTCTCTTAAGCACCCAATTCAGTGGGCACCCTATCAGGGTTCAAAATCAGTGCCTTCTGATCCAAACACTTCCAGGCCACCTCAGATCCATCCTTCACCAGCAAGTGTTCAGGCTTCAGCTCCTGCTCAAGCGTACTCCTCCCAAGGTGCTTTACAAGACAGACATGACAGTAGTCAATCCTCTTGTCAGTCTGGTCCAAACGTGCAGTTGTCTGTGCCACAGCTGTATGAAAGACAGCGGAAGTTTCAACCGACACACCCATATTCCCAAAAAGTGACTGCGAAAATAGCCAAGTTGTTAGCTGTGGAAATGCTGCCGTTTAGGCTTGTGGGTACAGAGTCTTTTCGGGAGTTGATGGCTGAGGCAGCACCACGATACTCTGTACCCAGCCGCTACTTTTTCTCACGTAGTGCCGTTCCCGCCTTACACCAGCACGTGGTTAACAACTTAAAACGTGCTTTAACAAATGCTGTCACCGCAAAAGTCCACCTAACAACGGACACGTGGACAAGTAGTTGTGGACAGGGCAGATACATTTCACTAACGGCTCACTGGATCAACCTGGTGGAGAGTGTCCCAACTTCTAAAACTGTACCATCTGACATACTACCAACTCCACGAATAGCGGGCCCAACATCATTCCCGGTGTCTGCCTCCTCATATATGTCCAGTGCCCAATCTGCTTCTGCCACTTCCTTGTCCACTGCTGAGCCTCACGCACCATCACGTCCGAGTTGGGAGCTTTGCAGTACTGCTTCTGCAAGGCGACAACAGGCTCTTCTGAAGCTTATCTGCCTAGGTGACACACGTCACACTGCAACAGAGTTGTGGAAAGGTCTCAAGCAACAGACCGATGAGTGGCTGGCCCCACTGGAACTACAACCAGGTCTAGTTGTGAGCGATAATGGTGCAAACCTTGTGGCGGCAATAAAGCACGGTAAACTTGTACATGTGCCTTGCATGGCTCACGTCCTGAACCTGGTAGTTCAGAAATTCCTCAAAATATACCCAGAGTTATCTGAGCTACTGGATAAGGTGAGGCGAATTTGCCCCACTTTAGACATTCGTCCACAGCAGCTGCAAGTCTTTCAGCCCTTCAAATCCAATTTAACTTGCCGAAACACAGGCTAATTTGCGACATGCCTACGCGATGGAACTCCACCTTCCATATGCTGTCAAGGTTTAATGAGCAGCAGAAGGCAATAGCGGAATTTCAGCTGCAACATGCCCGTCAACCTGGAAGTCATACCACACACATCAGTACTTTCGAGTGGGTCTGGATCGCTGACCTTTGCGAGTTGCTGGATAACTTCGAATACTGTACCAAACTTGTCAGTGGGGATCAGTCGATTATAAGTCTCACCATCCCCATGCTCTGCCTGCTCCAAGAATCCCTATCGAATCTCAAAACAGATGCTTTGAGAGCACAGCGGATGGCTATGGAGCCAGAATTGAACATCGCTGATCCTAGCCACCCAAGCCAATATCAGCAGGCTACATTGGTTCAGGAAGATGGTGATGAGGGTGATGATGAAGAAGATTTATTTTTCTCTGGTACTGATGTGAACCCTGATGGGACTCCCAACCCTACGTTTATGTCGGTACAGCATGGGTGGGCTGAAGAGGAGGAGGCGGACACCGATTTAGAGGCCACGACGCGTAGTGATCTTCATTCTGTTGTAACCGAGGAGATGAGTCTTTGCAGCTTAGCACACATGGCTGAAGTAATGTGTCAATGTGTCTCCAAAGATCCACGCGTCATACACATCTATGACAGCGACCTCTACTGGTTGTCAACGTTTTTGGACCCACGGTACAAAGACAAATTTCAGTCGCTGCTGTCGCACTCATCCAGGGGCTTAACGATGGATCATGTAAAGAGGGTTCTTCTTGATATTTTGCTGGCAATATCACCGTCTGAATCCGCTATACATCGAAGAACCAGCTCTTTCCAACAGCAGCCTTTGGTTGGGACACAAACGCCATCAATGACAAGAAGAGGTGGGGGTAAGATGTCCACCAACTGGGCGATGTTCAACAGACCTTCCAATCAAGAACGGAATTTGCCTACGGTGACCTTGAGTAGGAGACAACAATTGTCCAACATGGTGCAGCAGTATCTCAGTGACAGTACCAGCTTCCTAACCGACCCTTCTGTACCCTTTAATTACTGGGTTTCCAAGCTGCACACTTGGACTGAGCTGTCATTGTATGCCTTGGAGGTGCTGGCATGCCCAGCTGCTAGTGTGACATCAGAGCGTGTTTTCAGTGCCGCTGGGGGTATAGTCACTGATAGAAGGTCCCGCCTCACCACAGAAAATGCCGACAGGCTCACTCTAATTAAATTCAACAAGGATTGGATATCATCACAGTTCCTAAGCCCTCCTGACGACAGTACACAATCCTAGATTAACCTAATCATAATTTATATGATTGGGATATTGCGCTGTTAACAATATGCCCATTTTGGACAGGAATTAATGACATGTCCCTTAGCTCTGTTGATTTCATTCGGCACCCAGTCCAAGCAATAATATGCTATGGGCCAAGCGCCCTGCTTTATGTAAAAAAATACTTTATTAAGCCCTTTGGGCTAATTTTTTGAGGCACCAAGCCTAGGCCTGCATAGTTGGCCTTGCTTGTTCTATGCTCCTAGTCCAAGCAATAATATGCTATGGGCCAAGCGCCCTGCTTTATTTAAAAATAGACTTTATTAAGCCCTTTGGGCTAATTTTTTGAGCCACCCAGGCTAACAAGCTTATCATGGTTTGGGAGACACCCTGGCTAACAAGCTTTTTATGGCCCTTAGGCCTACATTTATACCAAAAATGGGAAACAGCCCCTTGGGGTAATTTTTTGAGCCACCAAGGCTAACAAGCTTATCATGGTTTAGGAGACACCCTGGCTAACAAGCTTTTTATGGCCCTTAGGCCTACATTTATACCAAAAATGGAAAACAGCCCCTTGGGCTAATTTTTGGAGCCACCCAGGCTAACAAGCTTATCATGGTTTGGGAGACACCATGGCTAACAAGCTTTTTATGGCCCTTAGGCCTACATTTATACAAAAAATGGCAAACAGCACCTTGGGCTAATTTTTGGAGCCACCCAGGCTAACAAGCTTATCATGGTTTGGGAGACACCCTGGCTAACAAGCTTTTTATGGCCCTTAGGCCTACATTGATACAAAAAAAATGGCAAACAGCCCCTTGGGCTAATTTTTTGAGCCACCCAGGCTAACAAGCTTATCATGGTTTGGGAGACACCCTGGCTAACAAGCTTTTTATGGCCCTTAGGCCTACATTTATACAAAAAATGGGAAACAGCCCCTTGGGGTAATTTTTTGAGCCACCCAGGCTAACAAGCTTATCATGGTTTGGGAGACACCCTGGCTAACAAGCTTTTTATGGCCCTTAGGCCTACATTGATACAAAAAAAATGGCAAACAGCCCCTTGGGCTAATTTTTTGAGCCACCCAGGCTAACAAGCTTATCATGGTTTGGGAGACACCCTGGCTAACAAGCTTTTTATGGCCCTTAGGCCTACATTTATACAAAAAATGGGAAACAGCCCCTTGGGGTAATTTTTTGAGCCACCCAGGCTAACAAGCTTATCATGGTTTGGGAGACACCCTGGCTAACAAGCTTTTTATGGCCCTTAGGCCTACATTTATACAAAAAATGGGAAACAGCCCCTTGGGGTAATTTTTTGAGCCACCCAGGCTAACAAGCTTATCATGGTTTGGGAGACACCATGGCTAACAAGCTTTTTATGGCCCTTAGGCCTACATTTATACAAAAAATGGCAAACAGCCCCTTGGGCCAATTTTTTGAGCCACACAGGCTAACAAGCTTATCATGGTTTGGGAGACACCCTGGCTAACAAGCTTTTCATGGCCCTTAGGCCTACATTTATACCAAAAATGGCAAACAGCCCCTTGGGCTAATTTTTCCAGGCACCAATCCTATGCCTGCATCGTGGGCGTTGCTTGGACTATCATCCTGCTGGAGCCTGTTGAAGGGTCCCACTGTACGCTCCATACAAAACGCGTAGACGCGATGTGTAGCATGTAGACGTCCCAGCCTCTCACATGTGTGTTCATAGTCTTGTTGCCATAGCGAGGCATAAAGTAACCCCCCAAACACAGGCACTGTTTGTCAGCAACAGTTGTATGTGGAGTCATGATTTGACACTTAGTAACCAAGGTGACTTCATGCGCCATGCGGGCCGTAAAGTACTTGCTAATGATGCTCTCTCCCCTGTCCCCCACGCCAAATGTCTCGGGGTAATCCTTGACTCCTCCCTCTCCTTCAAGCCCCACCTGTAGTCCCTAACCAAGTCCCTGTGACTCCAACTCAAAAATATTTAACCAATTCGGTCGTTCCTCAATCCTGACACTGCTGAAACACTCATAAATGCCCTCATCATCTCCCGCCTTGACTACTGCAACCTCCTTCGCATAGGTCTCCCTGCCAACTCTCTTGCACCTCTCCAATCTATACTAAACTCTGCTGCCTGACTAATCCATCTGTCCTCACGCTACTCCCCTGCCTACCCCCTCTGCCAAGCCGTTCACTGGCCCCTCCGGCCCACAGAGAGCTCACTTTAAAACACTGACCATGACATTCAAAGCCTTACACAACCTATCCCCACCATACATCTCCGACATGATCTCCCGATACCATCCCTCACGCAACCTGCGTTCATCCCAAGAACTTGTCCTACAGTCCACCCTCATCTCCTCTTCCCACAACCGCATACAGGATTTCTCCCGGTCATCCGCCATGCTATGGAACTCCCTGCCCCACCTCATCAGTCAGTCGCCTACCCTCTGAACCTTAAAGATACTTCTAAAGACTCACCTCTTCCGACAGGCCTACAACCTGCCATGAGACCCCGCTACACGCCCCAGGACCGACACCTTCCCCACCCTATTGTATCCCCACCCACCCCTCGTAGAATGTGAGCCCACGCGTACAGGGTCCTCTACTATTGTACCTATATGACCTTATTGTCTATGTTTATTGTACTTGTCCTTGTCTACCTTTTCCTCATGTAAAGCGCCATGGAACCTATGGGCGCTATATAAATAAATAATTATAATAATTATGATGACTTGAAGCCCAACCACAAAAAAAACTCCACATTCATTCCTTGAAAAAAGACAGACACAAAGCTGGTTTTTAAAACTGTGTTTCAAAAACAAAATGGCAGCACTGTTTGGACATTCCCAAAAATACTACCTTTTAAAATTAAGGTATTACCCAACAAATGGAGCCCTACAGGTCCTGGTAGGTGGGCTGTCCGTCTTGCAAAAGGTCAAGGGCCCCACGTATGGCCTGGCCGAACCCTTCAGGGTGGATCCTCTGAACAGGTGTAGGGAACGGTGGTAGGTCCCTGTTAGCTGGCCACTGGCAGTGAGGCAAAGCCCTGTGGGGTGGCACCTGGCTGTCCCGTGTTGTGGGCCTGCCTAGCCTGTTAGAGGCCGATATTTTCCACCCATCCAAATATTGGAACACATCACCTGGGTCGTTATTGGGCTGACAGGCTTCCAGCACTATCTGTAATGCTGACCTTGCCCGCAGTAGCCTGTCAAATGGAATATTATCCATGAATGGTATAATACTGCGGGCAAAGTCAGCATTACTCTGTTGAACACTTAAATGTGCTGACCCCGGGATCGGACCATAAGCTGGGCCTGCCGCTGGTGGCGGCGGTGGTGGTGCTGGCCCTGCCGCTGGTGGTGGCGGTGGTGGTGCTGGCCCTGCCGCTGGTGGTGGCGGTGGTGGTGCTGGCCCTGCCGCTGGTGGGGGCGGTGGTGGTGCTGACCCTGCCGCTGGTGGCGGTGGTGGTGGTGGTGGCGGCGACGGCGGTGGTGGTGTTGATGGCCCTGCCGCTGGTGGTGGCGGTGGTGGTGCTGGCCCGGCCGATGGTGGCGGCGGTGGTGGTGCTGGCCCTGGCGCTGCTGGCGGCGATGCTGGTGGTGGTGGTGGCGGCGGCGACGGCGGTGGTGGTGGTGGCGCCGGCCGTGGTGGTGGTGGTCGGTTTTCTCCACGCCGCCTTCTGTTTGGCGGTGGAGGGTTAACAGCACGCCGCCCTCTGTAGTAAGCTTCTCTGTGGGTAAAGTAAAAAAAAATTTGGTGAATGCATTGCATTTGGAAACAAAAACATAGGTCAAACATTAAGTTGCACGCTTTTTAGACTCTGTGTATCTGTGTATTCTTAATCAGATATTTGTTATTATTATGAAAGAATAACCAACTGTACATAACATAAAGGAATACGTGACTTTCTTTGCTAATTCCATACTAATACATAATTTTTCACCCCCTGATTACCACCCACCCCCCCCCCATCCCATCTAATCTAGACGATCAATAACACCAATGGTTCACATGAAAAAAAAAAGTCCCCCTGACTTCACTTTTAACTTGACATACTTAATTCACAAAACTTTTAGCTTATATCATCTATATAAAGCAGGGAAGGGGTTGAAAGGTATACAATATATATATATATATAATCTATTTATATAATCGGGAGTTTGAAATTCCGGCACTGTAGCCGAATCCCAAACTCCTTAGCGTCACTGCGAGCGGAGACGCGTATGCGCCTTCGCGAGCCGCAGACGCTTAACTCACACAGCCGCTATAGCGTTTTCTCAAGCGGCCTCGCGCCCTCCGCTCACAGCAAGACCTGCGCCCCTCACAGCGCCCCATCCGCCCCGGCATGCTGGCATTTGTACTTCCCCCGTCTGTGCACCCACAGGTCTTAGCAGATCACTGATGCTGACAGCGGGGGGGGGGACAACACAGACAATCAAATCAGGAGGAGGTCAGTGTCAGGAGGAGATGACAGCCGCCCGCCGGGGCCTGTGACACTGCAGAGGTCACAGCGGGGCTGTGTGTGCGGACAACGGTGAGGCCGGGGGCTACGGACGTACCGGACACGTCCTCTGCTCCTGGAGATGTGCCGCGGGTCCGCGCTCGCAGCGTATCTGACGCAGGAGCCGCGCTCACCACGCCCACACCACGCCCTCTGCCAAACAACCCACACCTCTCACTAACCTCCTGCAGCTAACCACACCCCATGTTTACCTTTGCCATGATGTCATTTAGCTGCGGCCGCTATCTTTAATAAGGTCAGTAATGATGGCAGTAATCGGATCTCTGCTCCCTCTAGCACGCCCCAACACTGTAGCACCATCTATTAACCCTATTCTCATCACCTATATACTCTGCTACCCACTGAGCCGCCTGTATACTCTGCTACCCACAGACCCGCCTGTATACTCTGCTACCCACAGAGCCGTCTTTATACTCTGCTACCTCAGACCCGCCTGTATACTCTGCTACCCACAGACCCGCCTGTATACTCTGCTACCCACAGACCCGCCTGTATACTCTGCTACCCACAGACCCGCCTGTATACTCTGCTACCCACAGAGCCGCCTGTATACTCTGCTACCCACAGACCCGCCTGTATACTCTGCTACCCACAGAGCCGTCTGTATACTCTGCTACCCACAGACCCGCCTGTATACTCTGCTACCCACAGAGCCGTCTTTATACTCTGCTACCTCAGACCCGCCTGTATACTCTGCTACCCACAGACCCGCCTGTATACTCTGCTACCCACAGAGACGCCTGTATACTCTGCTACCCACAGACCCGCCTGTATACTCTGCTACCCACAGAGACGCCTGTATACTCTGCTACCTCAGACCCGCCTGTATACTCTGCTACCCACAGAGCCGTCTTTATACTCTGCTACCTCAGACCCGCCTGTATACTCTGCTACCCACAGACCCGCCTGTATACTCTGCTACCCACAGAGCCGCCTGTATACTCTGCTACCCACAGAGCCGCCTGTATACTCTGCTACCCACAGAGCCACGTGTATACTCTGCTACCCACAGAGCCGAATTGGAACCTAATGTATATATTAATAAATAATACTAAATGTACACAACAGTGCTGCAGACACATACCTTGGCATACGGGCCACCGGGTGAAGGAAGGACAGCCGGTCGTAAAAGTGGTAGTGGTTCAGCAATGGAGCGGCTCCCGGTTCTCTCTCTGAGTACTGCCGGTACTGCTTCTTATGCTGGTCCCGGCAGCTCCTCCACCGTTTTTTAAGATGGTCAACTGTGAAATGATTTCAAACCGGGTTTAGAGATGTGTAATATTTGAAACAACAAAAGTATGTGTACAAATCAACAATAACATTTTATTCATTTTGTGTGTGTAATGTGTATACAAGGCACAGTGACACGACAGTGTGGAACATCATCAACAGCATTACGGACATTGAGCTCACGTGGCCACAATCACAAATGAAGCAGGACACATGTCAACACATAGAGAATGTAATAATGCGGGCACCAGACTCTGGTCATTAGTGGTATTTATATACACCCAACCCCTTGGCCAAAAGAGCCAGGAGGATCAGACCTTAAACTAAGTGTACTGTTGTGACCCCATCCAAATATAGGCAACTATGCGGTGGAGCATGATAACACATTCAGGGTCCTGTATACCCTGCTATGGGGGCCCTGTATTCCCACTGCTGGGGGCCCTGTAAACCCACTGGGCCACTGTCTACCCACTGCTGGGGGCCCTGTATACCCACTGCTGGGGGGGCCTGTACACACACTGAGGGCCCTGTATACAGGGACTGACTGGCACCCTACAGTTTGGGTCGCAACTCTCCTCACCGGCCCGACACAGGTGAGGACGGGGGGTGGGGGTGGGGTGATGACTGGCGGCCGCCTCACAGTCACCGTAGCTCCCGCCTTCTCCTATGGCTCGCTCCCAGCCGCAGCCTCGCGCTCCTCACAGCCGCTCGCTAACAGTCACAGCCGCACGCCACTCACAGACGCTCACTCCCGGACGCAGCCGCGCGCTGATGACGTCATCGCGCGGCCAGGAGCTTCCGTTTCCGCCTGCTGCTTCAGGGACATGCGGATTATTCATGCTCCTGCAGCCGCATGACCCGTGGCACCTGGGCCAGTCTGCCCCTGCCTGTATACCACAATATGGGGGCATGTATACCCATCTGGGGGCCTGTATACTCTGCAGGGGGAGGTGTATACTCTGCTGGGGGGCTGTCTACCAGTGATAGCCGCTGTATACCAGGATGGCGGTCAATATGTTTTCACAGTTTTTGGGGGCAAAAATAGGGGGGTCGGCTTATACACGGGTCGGCTTATACACGAGTATATATACAGTAAATGCAATATATAACGTGTGAACTCATTTAACTTACTTAGATTGCTCTGTTCCTCATGGTCACTCCGATGGAACGCAGGGAACATCTCTTGGGCGATCTCTCTCCAGGCTGTATTAATTTGGGTCGTATCCCCATAGTCAGGATCTGTAGGGAGCCATAGAAATGGACGAGCCTCCACAAGTGCAATAAGACGCAGTGTGTTCACCGTGCCACGGCCTGCTGCCATGATTGCAATGATGAATGGATTGCTCTGTGTGTGCGCCTGTCAGCGCGACTCGTTTCCTGTTTCCTTAAAGCATGGTGTGTGCTGGAGAATCGCTTCCCTCGCATCATCGGCTCCAAGCCTCAAAATAAGAGAAAAACCAGCGAGTTTGGACTCGCACACTTTCAGAGACACATCAGCGAGTTGTAAATGTCATTATTCGCTATTACTCGGTTCCCTATTCATTAACATTGGACTCGCTGGACTCGCAACGAGTCCCGAGTCCTTGACTCGGACTCGTTGGGGTCTTGCGATTCCGAGTCGTTTAGGACTCGCCCATCTCTACTGTACAGGTGCTAATTTCATCACCTGCAGAGGTGATGGATTATTTCAGCACCTTGTGCAATACTAGGTGTGTCCTAAACACATGTACTGTTTGTGGCCTTTGACAACTACACTTGCCCATCCAAGTTGTACTGGAGTGGGTGTAGTGTCTTGTAGTACCATACCACACACCTTCAGGCCAGAGGCCTGCAGCTTGTTCACCAGTCTCTGTAGGGCAGTATCAAATCACCTGTTTGCAGAAACAGTCCAGCACGAAAGGAGTTGTAGCGCCCCACTAGTCAGTGCGCTACAAAAGGGTACTGCATCCCTAACAGAAGGTGCAGTATGCTTTGTCCTGGTAGGGGGTAATAGAAGCCGGAAGCTTCACAACCACACACACCCACCTATAGTGATAGGAGACCAATCAGACAACCCGTTAATAGGGTAACCGGTCCCAGTGGGAGGAGAGCTAGGTTATATAGTGAGTGGGGAAAAAAGAGAACAGTAGTAGGAACCTGAGAACAGTAGTAGGAACCAAGGAGGAGTTAGGAGTAACAGAAAAGACAGCAGAGTCAGTAAAGAGGAGAAGTAATGGGAGGGCACCTCAAACTTGTGACCCAGACAGAGAGGGGCAGACAGAGGGTAACTGAATACCCTGGCCCAGTCCAAAGTGGTACAGAGGCCAATCCCTGAGCCGCAAACACCGCCGTGGTTGAAAGCTTCAAAGGAGCACGATCCAGCCCGACAGTCCCCACCAGAAGCACTAAACCGGGTTGAGCACCCCTTAGAGAGAGAAGGGATCCTCATATCACCCGACAGGCCTGGTAGTAAGCGGGATTCGTGCAGGGCAGCGCGAGGAAGAAGGAGTGCGCAGAGGAAGGACAGAGAAAGAGATAGAGAAGGAACATCACTGGAGCTTCACAGGGACATTGCCTACTGCCAGGACTACCCGGTCCACCACCCTACCTGTAACAACTGCATACCCTGTAAGCTGTAGATTACTGGAGTAAAGTACCCATGCAGAGTGAGCAAGTGTCTGTGTTTCTTCCTGGTGAACGGAGATAATTCTGCACTGCGAAGTAGTGACTGCGCTGCCCCATTCCTACCGTGCTACCCTATTCCACCATCATACCCATACAGCCTCGGGGACCCCGCTTATCCTGTAGAAAGCCACAACAACTTGCTGCCGCCCATCACCTCGGGGGCTCCAGCAGTGTCGGTGCCATCACCAGATCTACAGGTGGCGTCACGACTTCTATAAATTTTTATCCCTGTAAATACCCCCTTTTAATTGTCACCCCAAGGGCACAGACTTGGGCACCGTACCCAAACGCCCAAGATCTGAGTACCCCAGACCATTGTGGGCCAGACAGAGTGAACTCAAAAAACTTTACTATATACATACAGACCATGAGTCTCAAACAAAAACACTTAACAATATACATAGTATATACACATAACTAAGAAAAACACATGCCTTAGTCAAAGACAACAAAAAAACTGGAACTAAAACAAATCCCAAAAGTCAATCAAAAGTCAAAGTCAATGCCAAGTAAGGGATGGTTCATTGTATCAGAACCACCAACATGCCTTTAGTAAGGTTCAGTGAGATTGTCTCTCGCTATTTTCAGCTATGCCCTTGATGGTTGTCGGTGTTGCTTATTGTACTAAGCTGCAGGATGGTTTTGGGGGTCGCAGGGGCTACTCCTCTAGGCGCATTCTCTGCCACCACCTACCCCCAAGTATACTCCATCATTGCCATCGCTGGAGATGATAATGGAGAAACAAGGGGATGACCACCACCTCTAGGACAGACAGGACCAGGACCAACTTTGGGAACTTCGACATGCCCGGTGGGTTTGGATGCATTTAACTGGCCAACAAAGAGATACTTTGGCTGCACTCAACGCAAACTTCTCTCCAGGCTGGCCTCCTCCAGCCACTTCTGAAATTGGGCAGCGTTGCCAACCTGATGTACGCCAACGCAAACCACACCTTCATGAATGTGCCCTCATCTTCAACAAAGATGGTACATAGTTTTTGGGGAAGATTTTCACGCTGCAGGGCAGCACAGTTGAAGTAGCACTGATGTTTAGTGCCATGTTCCCCTAGGAACCCATACCCCTTGTCCTGTTTGAATACCATTACCTTGCCTTTCATACATTGGTTGAGGAAGTAATTAGTCTTAGGTTCATGCAGTTACTCCCTGGCGATGACATCTGCATGCTGAATCTCCTCAACAAATGACATAGGAGAATGGGGTGGTTGGATAGGTGCTTGGAGGGGTAGGGGTCCCCACATGGCATTGCCCCAGTTGAATGCCTCCAGAGGTGGTGTGGGTGATCCACACAGATGGGAAATATTGCCTTCTAGGTGCTCCTCTTGCTCTGGCTCCCAATAAACGTCCTGGTGGTAGTCCTGGTGGTCTTGGGGAATGGAATCCAGCAACTGAGACTGCAACGTCGGCTGCAGCTGGAATGTAGCCAGACATACTGCCAGATGCGCTGCAGTCTGACATGTGGAGCTCAGTCATGTAATATTCTGTAAATCTTTTATATAAACACTGTCCATCTTTGGGAGTAAAATATTATAATTTACTAGTCTCGATCTCCTTGTCCTATGAACGAGCTCTCACGGCCTCACTGTTTGTTATACGCTATCATACAGGTTACCGATCTACCTGAAAGATCGGTGGTGGCAGCTTAATTTTGGTATTTATGTGATATTAGGGGCCTGAGGGTGACTGGATTGAGGTATATATACGTTCCTAGCAGGAACTGGTGGTATATATACATCCCGTCACATCACGTGCCGCAGTAGACAACATAAATTAGAGCAGCTGGGCTCCTTTCTTATCCTCTGGCAATACCGGATTTGGCCAGCAGGCTAAGTGGGTGCCAGAGAGCTGCAGGTTCTGACTAAGTCATCGTGACAGTCCCCCTTATCTATTTATATAATTGTAAAGTCCTGTCCGTCATTCACTTTGGGCGTCATGCTGTCTCGATATCACATGCCACAGCAGCCATATTTGCAGACCCAAGTGATGGGTGTGCAAACATGGCACTCGCTAGCGGTAGGGACTCCTTGCGCAGTATCGTCAGTGGTGCCACCATCAGAGCCCAACACCACCAGAAACAGAAGCTAGGAATGTCATAGCAGAACCCGCCGCTCATAGGGGGGAGAGACTGCATACAGGGGAGAGAGCACTGATGGGAGAAGACAGCACAGAAGGGAGAGAGACCACATACAGAGGGGAAGAGCACACAGGGGGAGACTGCTTAAAGGAGAGAGCACATGAGGGGAGAAGACAGCACACAGGGGGGAGTGTGCATAGGGGGAGAAAGCTTAAAGAGGACCTGTCACCAACCACACATGGTGATCTAATTAAGCGGTGATGTCACTGCAGGAGGTGGGGCGGCCGGCCTCCTGGTCTGACAACACCGCCTTTCCCCGCCCTGCTCCATGTTAACCATGGAGCAGGGCGGGTATAAGCGGTGATGTCACCGCAGGGGGCAGGGCTAAGCGGCCATTACTGCAATAAGCTCTGTGTTATGCTGCAGACGAGGGAGACAATGATTGGCATCAGGGAGGCGGCAGTGGACAGATTAAACATGCAGGGGGTGTGAAACTGTCCTTTGGCTCCAGCCACAAGCCACCTCCTATTTGGCTCCACAATGTAAGTTTTCAAAGTGTATTGTCTCGGGGTACAGGGTGGCTCAAGGCCTAGGGGACCCCTTGCCTGGATGCAGCAGACATGCTGCATTCAGTGCTGCAATTAGATCACCATGTGTGGTTGGTGACAGGTCCTCTTTAAAGTAGAGAGCACATGAGGGGTGAAGATAGCACATGGGGGAGAGCACATGAGGGGAGAAGACAGCACACAGGGGGGAGAGCACATGAGGGAAGAAGACAGCACACAGGGGGATGAGCACACAAGGGAAGTCAGCTTAAAGGAGGGAGTACATGAGGGAAGAAAACAGCACACGGGGAAGAGTAATCAGGGGGAGACAGGTCAAATGAGAGTGCACAGAGGAGAGAAGAGAGCACAGAGGGGAGAGAGCAGATGGGGAGGAGGGGGGCAGCCACCACACTCAGCACCACAGAGCCCACATGTAGTGATCTATAACCGCCATACAATCCAAACTATTTAGCTATAGCTGCCACTTTGTACAGCTTTGCTAGTTATAACCGCCACACTGTCCTGAACCTTATTAGATATAACCGCAATATTGTCTGCTCATATGAACTTCAGCTGCACACAATCTGCCCTTACGAGGTACACCTGCCACATTGTTTGTCCTTATTTTCTATTCACACCACACTGTCCGCCCTTTTGACCTCCACATTGTTCCTATGGTCAGTGTCCCTTTTGCCGCCCCTTATCCATACTGGGCCACCTCTGCAGACTGTGTCTTAATGCTGACACCCAGGCTGCCCCCTTTCACCCTAGTTATGGCCCTATTCCAGTCTAGCTGCAGCAATTTGAGCTAGCTCACCAGTTTAACCCCTCAGATACCCATGTCATTGTCATGGCAACAAAGGGGCTACAGGTGGCTCCTGTGTCTGCCAGGTTTCTACACCTATGAAGCCAAGGCAGAAATGTTACACTATTATAACACCTTACAATATTACAGTACATAAAAGTGACTTCAGTTTTATGTTCTCTGAGTGAATAATAAAAGATGCAAAAACAACGAAAAAATTAAATAACGAAAAGTTCAGGCACCTCATATTTGGCGAGACATAAATAATATTTAAAAAAAAACTAAAAAAAATATCATATTTGGTATCATCATGTAACTGTCCAAACTAATAAAATGTTAGAATCTACATTCTGTACAGTGAAATACAAGAAAATGGTAACTAAAACCACATGGCAGAACTTCTACTTATGGTCACAGGGACGTAACTACAATAGGTGCAGGGGTTGCGATCGCACCCGGGCCCTGCAGCCTAGGGGGGGCCCCAAAAGTCCCTTTGGCCTATAGAAAAATACTAATGCTAATAAAGATTTGCAATAATTGGGGCCCTGTTGGAGCTTTCGCATTGGGGCCCCTGGGCCTGAAGTTACGCTACTATATGGTCATGTTGTCTCCCCACAGAAAAAGGAATATAAGATCTTCAGAGGGTCTTATATATTAAAAATGGTAATAATAATTACAGCTGTGTGCACTGAAAACATACAGCTACTGAAGGCAGAGGAGGGAAAAAGAATGTACAGAAGGGGCCCACTGGACCTATAGCCCTGCATTAGAGATATAGAGGATGCTTCTCTACATTCAGGTCACCATCTCCTCCTGCTCTTGTACTATTCCGACCATGACAACCACACTGGGGACATGATTGTAGATGTCAACACCAAGTCCCAGAGCTGCACTGCGTGACGGAGTATCTCCTGTGAGAACATGTGCTGATGACCTGACTCTCCACTAGAGGGCGACATCCATACAGACCTGCTCTACATGACTGTGCATTTATGATCGCAGCCCGTGCTGATGTCCTTATCGTCCACTAGAGGGCGAGTTCCTGCGTGTGCGTAGGGAGAGTGGGAGTCAGTGTTTGGCGTCCTGTTGCTATGGTGACTCGGTGTCTGCAGCCTGCACGGTGAGCTCTGGGCTGCTTCTCTCCAGCACTGACATTACATTCAGGTACATCTCATTTCTTATATTGTAAGAACTGGAGTCATTTTATAGATTTTGTATCGGTGAAAATATTATATGATAGCTCTATGATGTTATTACAGTGACCTCTAGTGTGCAAGTAACACTGCTCACCTGCAGGAGGCTGGAAACATAATGGCATACTGATATTATTATTATTATTATTATTATTACTTATAATATATCCCAATCTGAAGAGAAGACATAATGGCCACTTGTCTGGAAGCCATGACAGTGCCAGCGACAGCCACATTTCCCAGGACACAGGGATATGCATTATCGCGTTATATTGGTGGGGAAGGCATCAGTTATGTGGGCCACTGTAATTTGAAGACTTCTTAGTCTATAGGTGAGGGGCACTTATGTAGCCGGTGTAGGGTATTTGGTACCCTGGTGCCATCCCAGGGAAGAAGTAAGGAGATTTACCCATAGAAAGTTTAGGGAGTTTTTAGAGTATATCTCTGTCCGTGTGTCTGTATTTACCATCAGTCGTCATTGTTTTTCACGGTTGGATAAATAAGTAAATGACAAAGTTTCTCCTATGCTTTGCAATGTTCAATACAATCAGCACATAGAATGTGTAATGATGCCAATGCATGTGCTGTACGTGTTTTTCACCAACCGCTACACAAGTATCGGCCCTTGTTGTCTGGATCTGTCTCTGTGTGTGATACATGGACCCACAGTCATGTGAATAGCACCGTACATTATAATGGATACGTGTTGTATCCGAGAAGAAAATTAGAAGCAATACGTACGTGTCACACAGACATGTGAATGAGGACTTAGGTAAAGGATCCGAATAATGATGAGACACAGTTTAGTCTGTCATTGCCATTTCAGGTGCTAGTTGTAAGTTTAGGCTACATTCACACGCAGCATAATTCGACGCATATTTGGCAGTGCCGCTTTTTTGCGCGACTGCATGCTGATGCCGTGCTTTTCCCGACGCGCTTTCCCCGAGGCCATGTTAACATGTAGCCTATGAGGAAATCGCGCCAAAAAAAACACCAGGAATTGGCATATCGATTCTTTTTGCGCGCACATTTGCAGTGAATGCCGAGTGCAAAAATACGTGGCAAAACGCAGCGTCTGCACACCTTTCAGGAAAAGCCATAGCTTTTTTATGACGCGTTTAGCATCATAGCGGCTATACGCCTATGTAATGTGATGCGGCGGCTCTCTGCTGATTAGCACACCCATCGAGGCATGAATAATTAGGCTGCAGGTGGCGGGGAGAAGCACAAGGCAACGCCTTTTGCGGCTTCTCAAAATCTTAGAAGCCACAGTGGGTGCAGGTAATAAATAGAGATGAGTGAGTATGCTTCTCACTACTCGGTACACGCACAAATATCACGGTACTCGGGCTACTCGGCGAGTACCGAGTAATCTCGCGATACTCTTGCTGTGCTCGGGGTCCACCTCCCTGCATGTTTGCGCTCTTTTCAGAGCCAGCCCGCATGCAGGGATTGGCTGACAGACACTGTAATGCCACAGCCATGTTGGTTGTGGCATTACAGTGATTGGCTGGCCGCACAGCGTCATCAGGTCTTTATAAGACCTGACTGCGCTGTGCTCGTCACTCTGCGCCATTAGACAGTCAGTGTAGGGAGAGCTGCTGCTGATTGAGGGACAGATTTGTGGCCTTTCAGCTAGTGTAGGCACAGGGCTGCCAGTCTATTTACCACAACATTCCTTCTGAGGACTACTAGAGCAGTATATAGGCAGGCAGGGAGGCAGGGTATCTACCAAACTTCGCTGTGCCAGTATACCACCCTGTATCGCATCTGGGCTGGTTTCCAGGCTCATCCATCCCAAAAACCGTGTTTTTTTGGATTTATTTAGCTCACTATAGGCAGGAGTAGGTTTGAGCTCAAATTAGGGTACTCCAAAAGCCTTGTGCTAAAAACCAACTTTTCTCAGCACTAATTTAGCATCTAATTGCTGCTACTGTAGGTTGCATCGTTAGATAGGGGACACCAAAAGCCTTGTGCTAAAAAAAACCTCTTCTCTGCATTAATTTAGCATCTAATTGCTGCTACTGTAGGTTGCAGCGTTAATTAGGGTACACCAAAGCCTTGAGCTAAAAAAAACCTCTTCTCTGCACTAATTTTGCATTTAATTGCTGCTACTGTAGGTTGCAGCGTTAATTAGGGTACACCCAAAGCCTTGTGCTAAAAAAAACCTCTTCTCTGCATTAATTTAGCATCTAATTGCTGCTACTGTAGGTTGCAGCGTTAATTAGGGTACACCAAAAGCCTTGAGCTAAAAAAAACCTCTTCTCTGCACTAATTTTGCATTTAATTGCTGCTACTGTAGGTTGCAGCGTTAATTAGGGTACACCCAAAGCCTTGTGCTAAAAAAAACCTCTTCTCTGCATTAATTTAGCATCTAATTGCTGCTACTGTAGGTTGCAGCGTTAATTAGGGTACACCAAAAGCCTTGTGCTCTAAAAAAACTATTCTCTGCACTAATTTTGCATTTAATTGCTGCTACTGTAGGTTGCAGCGTTAATTAGGGTACACCAAAAGCCTTGTGCTAAAAAAAAACTGTTCTCTGCACTAATTTTGCATCTAATTGCTGCTACTGTCTGTTGCAGCGTAAATTAGGATACGCCAAAAGACACGCTATTGTAGTCAGCGTTTGTGTCTGACTAGTCCACCTGCAGGGCCTTAATTTCAAAACTTAGAGTCTTGCTAAAAACAGACTCTTGTCTGCATTCATTTAAAATTTCTGCGCAGCAGCAGTTTTTTGTAGCCCCAAGCTGTGTACGCCAAAACACGGTATACGCGTCAGCGTTTGTGTCTGACCGTTCAAACTGCCGGGATTAAAACGCTCTAATCTGTAATCTCACTGTCCAGCTACTAACCAACTCCTGTCTGCATTCATTTACCACTTTTGTGTGGCAGGAAGGGGTTGTAGCTACAATTTGTATTGGCAAAAACAATCAGTATACTTGTGTCAGCTTTTGTGTGACCAGTATAACTGCTGTAATTTAATCTTCAATCTCAGTATCCAGGTCAAAAACAACTGGTCAGCATTTTCAGTTGACAGGCGGGTGCGTTTATCTGTAATGATTCAACCTGCGGCAATAAAAACACGCTCTGACAAAACGCTAACGCAGGGCAAGACTTCCAAGGCATAGAGGGACAATTACTGCCACGTATCCAGTTTGGATACCCTATAATTAGAAGGCACAGAGGAATCTAGGAGCACTTTCGTACGATCGGCAAGGTACTCCTTCAGCATCTTTACAAACTTTGCAGTCCTTGTGACAGTCCCTGCACCTGAGGGCCTGTGCTATGGGAGGGGCTAAGAAAACTGTACCAGATCTTTGAGAGTTTTCCCCTACCTCTAATGGATTAGATTTGTGCCTCTCTCAACCGGACACCTTGGTTGTCTACCAAACCACGACATCTGCCGCCAGCGTTTTCAGAAGTGAATTTTTTGACTAATTCTTCAACTAGGGCCTTCTGGTACTGCAGCATTTTTGTAGACCTCTCCGCCTCAGGAATTATTATTATTATTATTATTATTCATTCATTTATATAGTGCTATTAATTCCATAGCACTTTTCATACATGAGTAATGCTGTCTCTCTTGGAGCTCACAATCTAAACATCCCATCAGTATGTTTTTACAATGTGGGAGGAAACCGGAGTACCTGCAGAAAACCCACGCAAACTTGGGGAGAACATACAAACTACTTGCAGATGTTGTCCTTTGTGTGCTTGGTGGGAATTGAACCCAGGACCTCAAGCCAAAGTGCTGCAAAGGCTGCAGTGCTCACCTCTTGAGCCACCGTATAAGACAAATAAAGTTCTCCTTGTAGCGTTGATCTAAAAGTGTCACCAACCAGTAATGAGTGTCCGCCTAGATGTTGATAACGCGAGGGTCACAAGACAGGCAGCATCACATAAAGTCAGCCATGTGCATAAAACTGTTAACAGGCAAGACTTCAGGTCCTCAACAACAGAATGACTGACCATGCTGTCTTCATCATCCTCCTCCTCCTCCTCTCCCCTGTCCTCTGGCCATCCGACGGTAACATGGTTGTGCATGTATTACCATCAATTTCGCATTAAAGAAGCTCCATTTCTTTATCCGCCTCCTCCTCTGAATAGTCCTCCAATGCATGTTGGGATGAGATGAGGCTGCAGGAAAAAAAAAAAAATTTTCTGGTTTGAATTCAAGCGCTACCAGGGGGATCACAGGGATGGCAAATTATTCCAAAATAATTTCTTCTTTTATTATAAAAGAAGAAATTATTGTGGAATAATTTGCCATCCCTGTGATCCCCCTGGTAGCGCTTGAATTCAAACCAGAAAATTTTTTTTTTTCCTGCTCTGGACGACTTGCTTCTCTGGGAACAAGCAGCAGGCCAGGAGATCCAGGAAATATCCTTCTGTAGGATTATATGCGAACTGCACAAGACACCAGAGAGGTGAGCACAATACCTAAGAGCAACTGTTGCTACTAATACACTGCACTTAGATCTGCGCCTTCTCTTTTCTCCTCTCTCCCTAGTCTCGCTGACCTCACAGTCTTTGAAGACACTATTTGACGATGAGATGAGGCTGTGTGTAATCACCCTGTATGGTTTATTGCTCCAATTCATCGTGTTCCGCCTGCAATGCATCGTTTTTGAGCAGACAGCATTTTAGAAGACAGAGAAGTGGGATGGTGAAGCTAATTATGGCATCATCGCCCCTCACCATCTTGGTGAATCCCTCAAAGTTTTGGCGGGCGGTACATATGTTGGACATCCATGTCCACTCCTGAGGTCTTATGTGTGGAGTTTGAAACATATACCGACGGCCTAGTTGATGCTGGTACTCAACCACTGCCCTCTTCTGCTCACAAATCCTGACCAACATGTGCAGTGTGGAATTCCAATGCGTGGGGACATCACAGACCAGTCACCAGTCTGTGATACGGAATGTGCAAACGCTGCTGAAAGCTGGCAAGGGCGGCTGAAGCAGTAGGTGACTTTCTAAAATTGGGCACACAGGCGGCGTACTTTTACAAGCAGATCAGACAGCTCCGGGTAGTATTTAAGAAACCGCTGAACCACGAGGTTGATCACATGGTTGACCACTCCCTTCTTCTCCAGATCCTGGAATCCCTCGGCATCACCCACCTTGCCCTCTCTTGAATCTCCTCATACCTAGCGGAATGGACCTTCAGCGTCTTCCACTCCCACACCTCCTCCTCACCCTACCCCCTTTCTGTCAGAGTCCCCCAAGGTTCGGTCCTGGGACCCCTACTTTTCTCCATATACACTCTCAGCCTAGGGCAACTCATTGAGTCCCACGGCATCCAGCACCACCTCTACGCCCACGACAACCAAATCTACCTGTCTGGCCCTGACATCACCTCCCTACTCTCCAAAATCCCACAATGCCTTTCCGCCATCTCATCCTTCTTCTCTGCTCGCTTCCTTAGACTCAACATGGACAAAAACTGAATTCACAGTCTTGCCCCCAAGAAATTCCCCCCCACTTCCCAACCTATCCATCTGCGTCAACGGCTGTGCCCTCTCCCCAGTCCCCCAAGCCAAGTGCCTCGGGGTAATCCTTGACTCCTCCCTATCCTTCAAGCCCCACATCGAAGCCCTCACCACATCCCTCCGGCTCCAGCTCAAGAGCATCTCACGGATCCGGTCCTTCCTCACCCACGACACCGCTAAAACACTCATTCATGCTCTTATCATCTCCCGCCTTGACTACTGCAACCTCCTTCTCAATGACCTCACGGCTAACTCTCTCACAGCTCTCCAGTGTATCCTCAATTCCGCTGCCCGACTAATGTACCTGTCCTCCCGCTACTCCCCTGTCTCCCCCCTCTCCCAAGCCCTTCACTGGCTCCCCACCTCCAAGAGATCCCAATTCAAAACACTAACCATGGCGTACAAAGCCATACACAACCTGGCCCCATCATACATCTCCAATCTGGTCTCCCAATACCTGCCCTCACGCAACCTCCGCTCCTCCCAAGAACTCCTCCTCTGCTTCACCCTCATCACCTCTTCGCACAACCGAGTCCAGGACTTCTCACGGGCATCTGCCTTACTCTGGAACTCCCTGCCCGAACACGTCAGACAGTCTCCTACCCTGACAAGCTTAAAGTGTCACCTGAAGACTCACCTATTCCGTCAAGCCTACAACATGCCATGAGACACAGGCGACTGCCCCATACCTGACATTCCCCCATCCTACTGTATCCCAACCCGCCCCTCGTAGACTGTGAGCCCTCGTGGACAGGGTCCTTGCCCCTCCTGTACCTGTACGTCCTGATCGTCTATATTTTCTGTACTTGTTCTTGTCTCCCTTATCCTAATATAAAGCGCCATGGAACCTAATGGCACTATATGTTCCGTCCCAAGTTCAGACTGGGTCCCGGCTTCCAGAATATTAACCCAGTGTGCCGTCAGAGAGATGTACCGGCCCTGCCCGCAAGCACCTGTTCACGTGTCCGTGGTTAGGTGGACTTTGCCTGAAACTGCGTTGTTAAGGGCACGTATGATGTTTTGTGACACGTGCTTATGTAATGCGGGGACGGCACACCAGGAAAAATAGTGTCGGCTAGGGACCGAGTAACGTGGAACAGCCCCCGCCATCAGGTTGTGGAATGCTTCCGTCTCCACCAGCCTAAAAGGCAACATTTCCAGCGCAAGCAGTCGCGAAATGTGTGCATTTAGAACTGTGTCATGTGCGGCGTTGGCAGCGTATTTGCGCCTGCGTCCCAAAGATTGGGGTATGGATAACTGAACGCTGCGCTGGGACAAGGACGTGGCTGATGATGGTGCTACTTCTGCTTGTGCAAGTACAGGTGAAGGACAGGAGGCATCTTCACCAGTAGTATAGACAGGGGATTGGCTTGCACGCACAACAGTGGAAGACGCAGCGGTGTCACCCGCAGACAATGTTCCTGTACTCTGCTGTACATCCCACAAAGTCGGGTGCTTTGCTGCCATGTGTCTGATCATGCTGGTGGTGGTCAGGCTGCTAGTTTTGCTACGCATGGCAGGTTTTGCAAATGGCCTTCTTCGAATTATCTGCAGACTCCTTAAAAAACAGTCAGACTCGGGAAGACCTAGCAGTTGTACTGGCAACATCACTCGTATTGTTGTTCCGGGGAACGGTTGCCTGCCTTCTGCCTGTGGACACCACCCTGCTTCTTCCGGCTTGTTGTGATGCTACGCCTAACTCCCCCTGTGCACTGCTGTCCTCGCTCTGCATGTCCTCCTGCCAGGTTGGTTCAGTTACTGGATCATCCACCACGTCGTCTTCCACTTCCGCACCCTGGTCCTACTCCTGACTTTGTGGCAATTGTGTCTCATCATCGGCCACCTCTTGTTGAGTCACGTTCCCACCATTGCCTTCGTGAGACCGTGGCTGCTCAAATGTTTGGGCATCAGTACATACGATCTCCTCCTGACCCACTTCAACTGGAGCTGGCAAGAGGCCAGAATCTATGAATGGATAGTGAACAGCTCTTCAGAGTGTCCAAGTGTGTGATCAGTTATGTCCGGGCACTCGACATGGTGGGAGGAAGGAGGATCAGGGTGTGGAATGTGCAGTCCAGTCTCACGGCTACTCACACTTGACCGTGTGGAAGACAGGCTGCTTGTGGTGGTGCAAAACTGACTGAAAGCATTACCCGCTATCCAACTAACAACCTGTGTTTCACTGGTTTTGGTTTAATAGTGGTGTACTGCTGCGGTCCCCTACAAATTGGGACAAGAAAGGTCGAGCGAGATAATGTTGGCGTTTGTCGTGGCGCAATTCCAGCTTGCACATGGCTTCAGCCTCTGTATGCACCATCATCACGTCCAGTACCACCGGCCTTGCGCATTTTCAATGTTGTGCTGGTACAGGTAAATGAAGGTGTCGAAAAGATGTTTTTTAGCTGGACACTGAGATGACAGATTAGAGATTACATTACAGCAGGTATACCGGTCAGTCACAAACGCTGAGATGGGTATACTGAGTGTATTGGCGTATACAAATTGGAGCTACAACCCCCTCCTGCCTCAAAAAAGGGTAAATGAAGGCGGACAGGCTGACTCTGATCAAGATGAACAAGGGTTGTATTGGGCCCGAATTCACCACACCACCACCAAATGATAGTATAATGTAAACTTTTTGCCGGTAAATTGCCATGCACCGCCGCACACCCACACATGGGTACACACTTCATTACTTTGGTTACTTGCTGTTCTGCTCCTCCTTCTCCTCATCCGCCACCATCATATGATCAGTGCGACCGTAGTTCATGATGCCACGAAAACATAATTTTTTTTACATCATATTTATGATGATGATGACCCTCACCGTTCAAATGTTAGGCAGTACTTTCATGTACACCCCCCAGGGGTAAATGTTTAGGTCCATGAAAACAGAATGGGCATTACAAGTATAGTAGACCCGCTCCTTTTTAATGGGAACAATATTTAGAGGCTCTCCTCCATTTCAAAGGGCATTGAAGGGCCTCACAATTTTTGGCTTCCCTGCCTAGGGCAATAGTAAAAAAGACACACTGGCTTACAATGGGCACATTTTTTGAAAAAGCCCTCATGCACGTCTCTATGCAGTGGCATCTTGGTGTCTCCAATTTCTGGCTTACCTGCCTAGGGCAATACTACAGCAGATACACTGGCTTACAATGGGCACATTTTTTGAAAAAGCCCTCATGCATGTCTCTATCCAGGGGCATATTGGTGTCTCCCAATTTCTGGCTTCCCTGCCTATGGCAATACTACAGCAGACACACTTGCTTACAATGGGCACATTTTTTGAAAAAGCCCTCATGCACGCCTCTATCCAGGGGCATCTTGGTGCCTCCAAACCTTTGGCTTCCCTGCCTAGGGCAATAGTAAAAAAGAACCACTTGCTTCCAATGGCCACATTTTTAAAAAAGGCCCTCATGCACGCCTCTATCTAGGGCATTGAAGTGCCTCCCAATTTTTGGCTTCCCTGCCCTAGGGCAATGCTACAAAACACACACTTCCTTATAATGGGCACATTATTTAAAGAGGCCCTCATGTACATCTCTTCCCAGGGACATGGGAGTGCCAGACAATTAAAAAAAAAAAAATCTTTGATATAATCCAAAAAACTAACATACACCAACTCTGTCTCACAAGTGGGTATGAGCCCTTAATATTTTCCCCAGGAAAATCCATTTTGGTTTCATTTTGTAACGTTTTCTTGACAGTCCGTAAAAGTGGCGTAACAGTCTGACAACATTGTTTACAGCAGTGACCTTGGGGTCTGAAATCCTTCCAGGGGTCTTCCCCATGCTGCTCCCATGTCATTTCAGCACTGTTCTGATACTTTGACATTTTTAGGCTTTTTCCATGCTGCCGGGGGTCATGTCAGAAAAATACTCGGGTCTCCCTTAGGATAACATTGGGCTCGGTACTCGGGCCGAGTACACAAGTATCTTGGGATGCTCGGCCCGAGCTTCAAGCACCCGAGCATTTTAGTACTCGCTCATCACTAGTAATAAAGTCACTTTTATGAACTTTACAAATACACTTTTTTTTAGCACAAAGGGATGGCTAGAAATGTCTAAGAATGGTGCAGGGACAGGTCTTAAGAGACTGAGAGCTACTTTTTAAGGGTCAGGTTCCCTTTAAGGCTATGTTCACCCAGGGGCGTTTTTGCTGCATTTTTCCTGTGTCTTTTTTTAAATGTGTTTTTACCATGGTTTTATGCTAATCTACACTAATCTATACCTGCAGTTTTTACTTCCTTCAAAACCTATGTAATTTTGGAAACAGCTATCCAAACACATGTTTTTTTTTTCCTGTACAGGATTTTGTGTTTTCATTTTTCCAAAGAATGAGCATGACAATTCTTTTTTTGCTGCAGTTGAACAGATTTAGGATCCATTGAAAGCAATGAGAAGTAGCGAAACCACGGTAATAGCGCAATAATGCATACTTGCGTTTTTTACAGCGGTTTTGGAACAGCAATCTGTAATGTACATACTCATTTGAAGAAAAACACGCAAATAATGCAACAAAATGCAGCAAAAAATGCAGCAAATTGTCTGCTAGTGATTTTGTTGACAAGTAGAAATACCCTAGGTTTTGCTAGAGCAAAAAACGCCCTGTGTGAATATAGCCTAATGTGGCTGTCTAGGTCTTATCTATTTATGGCTTACCCCTAGGAAAGGTCATCATTTTTAGATTGGTGCAGGTCTGGCACCCATTACTCCCATGATCTGATGTTTGATGGAAGTACACACTGTGCAGAGATGTGACATAACAGTTCTGGAGGCTTTTCTTACTGCAGCTGAGCGTCGATTGAATTGAATGTCATCTAAGCTGCAGTACCTGATAGCGGCCATTACACAGTGTATGGCGCTGTGCTGCTCCTCCTTCATACACTGTTTACCTCCAGCATGCCTATAGTATAAAATGAATACGCAGATGCCCTAACACTGTGGTCACCATCATATATCATATATATGCAAACACTGTGCAACAGCACACTGCCCCTAATACAGGGGCGGAACTACACTGGTGCAGCTGGTGCAGCTGCACCAGGGCCCCGACCGGCTGGGGGCCCCTTCAAGCCTGGAGGGGGGCCCCCAGCCGACCCCCGCAAGCCGCCGTCAAAGGAAAGGAGGGTCAGGCAAGGGAAGCAGAGAGCTTCCTGCTTCCCCTGCCTGTTCCCGCCCCTCCTCTCCTCTGCTCCTCCGGCCCCTAGCATACATCCGGCGCGGCTCCCAGGTAGGAGAGCATCGCGCCTGCGGCTCCCTGCGGCTCCCAGCGGCTCCTAGCAGCACCCACCCCCCCCTTCCCGGGCCGCGCCGATGGCCAACGGCACCCCTCCCCCCCAGTCGCGCCGACGGCCAGTAGCCCCCCCCCCCGGTCCTCTCCTGCACCAGGGCCCCCGGGGTGACGGTCCGCCCCTGCTAATGAATACATGAATTCTGGTATTGCCACACAATAGAAATCGGGTCTTTCCAATAAGGTCACGTCGTGAAGGGATGGCTAATGCAATTTTGATATAATCCTGTGAACTGAATTCCTCGCACTATTTACGAGTGCAGCAATAGTGGAATTCGTGTATTCATTATTGTACATTGCTATAGCAAAGTGTTTGTGTTTTTGAGCTGATATTCATGAAGAACTCTCTTGCTATCAGTATCTATAATTCCTGAATAGCCACTGACATATATGAGGTGGGATGGATGCTAGCATTCACACTAGGGACTTTGGAAGATATGTACACAACACAGACCCATGATTGTCCTAAAGCTGCAATGGTCTTAAGCTGGGGTCATAGTTGGCATGACATTTTTTAGTGACTCATGCGTTTTTGCATGCATTTTTCCATTTCTGCATGCGTTTTTTAAGGTGTCTGGTGGCTCCCTGCGTTTTTGGCTGCGTTTTTAAATCCGCACCAAAAAATAGTGCATGCACTATTTTTTGGTGCGTTTTGAAAAACGCATGCGTTTTTGTAGAAAACGCTTGTGTTTTTATAACATGGGCCCCTATGGAAAACGCATGCAAAAACGCATGTACAATTAGTACCATTTAGTGCAATTCAAAAACGCATGCATTTTCCATAGAAGCCCATGTTAAAAAAACGCATGCGTTTTCTAAAACGCTTGCGTTTTTTTAACATGGGCTCTTATGGAAAACGCATGCGTTTTTGAATGGCACTAATTGTACATGCGTTTTTGCATGCGTTTCCCATAGGGCCCCATATTAAAAAACGCATGCGTTTTTGGAAATGCACCAAAAATGCATGGTACTGTCACACATGCGTTTTTGCTACGGTATTAGGGCATGCATTTTTTAACATGGGGGCCTATGGGTGCGTTTTTACATGTGTTTTTGAAAACGCAGGTCTCCAAAAACGCTTGTGAAAAATGCAACTGTGACCCTAGCCTATTTAGTGGAGGCGCTAGACTATAAATACTGAGTGCTCAGTATGACAAACTGTGTCATTAAGATCTACCTGTATTAAGTTAGAAATGTACAAATAAAGATCTTTTTCTGTTTTAGTAATGGTGGGAATATTGGAACCAAAACTATTGGGAAAGCAAGAGCTCCATGGGCCTCATTGTAAGGCCGAGGTTGAACTGGTGTATGACATCTGATGCGATATGCTAAAGACCCTTGGCTCAGGGTTTGCTATAAGCGTGAACCAAGTGATCCAACACAAAAATGTCTAACTTTCAACTTCTTTTCTGTGTGTATTTTCTGTTGTGAATAAAATATAGGTAGAAAAGATGTTCTAATCCCTGCACTCTTATTTTCTTTCCATTTTACACAGCTTCCTAACATTTTTGGAATTGGAGTTGTAGAACGTGTAAGCTTTAGTTATATACAATCAGAAAAACATACATTTAACCTTCTTTTACCCTTGTATATATGATTCATAGATACATAACTATGTTTTTAAAATGTCCTTCATCAGTACAGAGAATGATATTTATATTGCCTATTTTATGGACATATCTTTATTTTCTTACAGATGGAGCGGTCACCTCATAATCCAACTCAATCACTCCCAAAGCCTAACAATAATGTAATAGATACACCACGTACAAGTAATTTGAAGTTTCTAAGATCTAAAAGGCTGAATTATTTTTGTGGGAAAAGTTCCCAAAATCCTTCATTGGGGACAGAAACATCGCAAGATGCAGGGCAAACCTTCAGGACTTCAACAGCTCGTAGACGCCTCTCAGCACCATCCTTGAATCATGTTGTTTCATATTCAGATGTTCCTGAAAAAATGAGTGCTGATGGAAAAGCCATGTCACTCAATGGAGAAACACCTGTACAAACTACAGAAGAAGCAATATCTCCGGCACCAGCTTTTCCTCAAGATGTGCAAGAAAATCCAGGAACAGAAGAACTTACAGATTTTCCTGCTCATCACACTCAGCCCTTATCAACAACAGAAATAGAAGCAAAGGAATGTACTAAATATCATAATGCACCAAACAAATTGATTCCTAATAGTTTAAAACCCAAAACATCAAATCTTCCAGTTCCCTCTGTACATCACAACCTGCAGCGAGTGACAGCGGAACACAAGAAAAATCTACCTATACAACAGGGTCCACAAACAATGCTGGAGAGGTCTGAGGGTCAAGCATCATTTACAGACCCTCTATTTCAATCATCTCACAAGGAAGCTGAGGCAAAAGGCTCCCCATTATACCCTAACCCAATATCTACACCTAATCAACTCAAGAAAGATGGACATATACCTCATAGTCAAATGAAACCAGATTTAGATGAATTTGATATGCTGTCCACTCACCGGAGTCTTCTAAGGAGTAGCTTTGTCACTGATTTGGATGAAGACCTATTAGAAGATTTGTCTGTACCAGAAACAGAAAAACTTCACCATGTGATGACATGGGCTAAAAAATTCCTTGATAAATGCAATGGAGGAGGGTTGACATACGCCACTGGTGATACATTGACAAAAAACATGACTGAAGATTCTTCTGTTGATCCCATTGGAAGCTCTAGATTTACTGATAAGCATGTGATGGATGAGTATGACAGTAAAAAACATTCTTTTCTTGGTGATGAAGTCAGTGAATTTCTAAAAAGCCCAAGAAGTTTGGATAAGCCCAAGTTAAAAAGTAAAGCAGTACAATTAGATTCTTTCTTGCATGACCCTAAGTCTAATTTATTTCAAAGTGACCATGAAGAATATGAAGACAATTTTTTGGAAACCTTACTGATGAAGAACAATGATTCAAGAGATACGTTGAACATGATGGGTTTTGATGACAAGGGAGAAGAGGTTTTTGGTAACATAAACCAAGGTGGTATTGACAGTGATGATTTATTTGGAAGTAGACCAAAGTCCAACCATCAGCGTTATAAAACATATATATCTGGAGATACTAACCAAGATGTGGCTTTAAAGCATAATTATATAAATCGAGATGATGATTCAAGCTCCCCAGACTCGTGTCTTAATACAGAACGACTTAACTCTATCCTAGAAGACCTTGAACTAAAAGAGAAACATTTAAAAACCAGGGGTGACAAAGATGGTGGCAGAACAGACAGAACATTTTTAGTGAAAAAGAGTG
Source organism: Allobates femoralis (assembly GCA_033576535.1). Classification (NCBI taxonomy): domain Eukaryota; kingdom Metazoa; phylum Chordata; class Amphibia; order Anura; family Aromobatidae; genus Allobates; species Allobates femoralis. The sequence goes on from JARQOC010000003.1 coordinate 557,787,064, forward strand.
AAAAATCTGATGACATCACTTATATATTAGAGTCTGAAAAGATTCCAGACAGAAGACAACAAGAGGTACACAGGAATCAATCCAACATGGATCTGTCTGAGGGCTACACAAGAAAAATATATCAAGAGTGTGTCGCATGTGGGTTTACCAATACCACTAGCTCCAACTGGTGCTCAGAGTGCGGCTCAGCTTTAAATCGTGCAGAAGTCCACCTTACCGGATATAACAGAAATTATGAATTACCAAACCCACATATATCACATGATAAGGATGTGGATGAGTTTTTTAGCATAAACAACCAAAATTTAAATTTTGATAATAACTCTGTGTCACAGAAGAATGCAAAAGACATAGGAAGAGCGGTGTGCTGGGAGGACAACTCAGATATGGTCTCTGACAGTGAAGGCAGTGTGCTGGACAAGTATTTCTTTTATGTCAAGCAACTGGATGTATTAAGAAGTCAAGAAAAGGAGCAGCAAACTAAATCTTATCGATATGAATATACCAGCGAAACGTCAAGTGATGATGAGTTTTCTCAGGATTTCTCCACACCTCGTGCAAGTTGTCAAAGAAGGAGTGAAATGAAGACTCCGGGACCTGAGATATATCATATTCATGATGAAGCTATGAAACAGAAAACTCTTATAGCATCCAATGAGCACATTATTGGGACTGAAGGGTCCAACATCAAGGGTCCTCTAGGTAAAGAATTTGCTGATAATGATAGCTTTTAACATTTCTTTATGATTTCTGACATTTTAACATATATGATCAGATAGATATTTTTTTATGCCTATTCTGTTGGTTGAGATATATGCATAAAGTCATGGATGTTGTCTATTTAGTGGTGACTGTACTGAATCTTTTATATTTAATAAAATGAAGTAATCATTTGGGATCTCCACAGTTGTTGCCTCGTTGAGTTAATAACTAAGTTGAAATGTGTTTATCTATTTATTATATCTTAAACATACCACAATGCTATAAAACCTGTGAGGCGACAAATTCTATATTTTACTTAACATAGTTAATTACTCGCAAAAGTTGATTTATATCTATCATTACATATTTTAGATAGAAAGCTGCAAAAAGCCCCACACATTTCATCCAAAGTGACTGGTCCTAAGAGGTATTGGGAGAAGTCCAGTATTGCTTGGTCCTCATACACACACGGAGAGCTGAAGCCAAGGTTTGCTTATCCTGTCATATATTAGCTCTTTCATTGGTTTTGAAGTGTCATTTTTGCAGAATGTGGAACCTTCACTACTAGACTTCACTAATATCTACAGAATAACATGCTCCTGTTAATTTTAACTAATAATTATTTGTTACTAACAATATAGATCTCTCTAGACAGGTGAGTCAAGGCCAATAATGGGGTTATCCACTATTCAGACAACCCCTTTCTCAATAAGAGTGTTTCTTCCTGTTAAAATAATAACACTTATACTCACCTCTGGTGCAGAAATGGAAGTACCGTATATACTCGAGTATAAGCCGACCCGAGTATAAGCCGAGGCCCCTAATTTTGCCCCCCAAAACTGGGAAAACTATTGACTCGAGTATAAGCCTAGGGGGGGAAATGCAGCAGCTACTGAAAAATTTCAAAAATAAAAATAGATGCATGCTATGCCTATGGGGCTTGTGGCAGGTGCAGCAAGTGCAATATACTGGTAGTTGTGGTTTTGGCAGCTGCGGCTGTGAACAAAACTCTGCTTACCGCGTTTTTTTCACGGCAGCAGTCGCCGCAAGTGCCGAAACCACAACTATACCGCACTTGCTGCACCTGCCACAAGCCCCATAGACAATGCATGGGGCTTGCCACAGGTAAAACGCAATTCGGCTGTTAGGCGGCAGATGCGGTAAATCCACCGCATCTGCCGCGATCAGCGAAAAACGCTGATGTGAAAGTGGCCTTATTGAACTATTGATTCCCTAAGCACCCAGCTAATTCTATACCCTGCACTGCTTCTCCTTTACCTCACTAGTCTTCTTTCCCCTGCACTACTGTACTTTCCCTGAGGATCTATCTTTCCCCAGCTATACTCATCTTTCCCTTACTAGTCTTCTTTCCCCTGCTCTACTACTGTACTTATCCTAAGAACACATCTTTCCCCTGCTCTGCTCATCTTTCCCTCACTATTCTTTTCCCTGCTACACCAATCTTATACTGTAATGGCGCCTCACCTTAGACTGGGTCACTGTACCGTAATTAAAGTCCCCTGCGGCCACACTGTGCATTAGGTCAATGTCTGGCCGCAGGGGACTTCTTTTGTGTGTGCACTGTGCAGGGAGCGATGCAGCGGAGGGATCCGGCCGCCACATCGCTACAGAAAGTCTGAGCGATGCGGCGGAGGGATCCAAGCCGCACATCGCCTGAGCAGGGCGGAGGGATCCGGCACCACATCCCAGCCCCAGCAGGCGCGGAGGGATCCGGCGGGATCCGGGCACCACATCCCAGCCCCAGGCAGCGGCGGAGGGATCCGGAGGGATCCATCAGCACATCCCAGACCCAGGCAGCGGTGGAGGGATCCGGAGGGATCCATCAGCACATCCCAGCCCCAGGCAGCGGCGGAGGGATCTGGAGAGGGATCCATCGGCACATCCCAGCCCCAGGCAGCGGAGGGATCAGTCCCGCAGGAGTGCGGGCACCCGGTAATGCAGCGGGGGCGAGGGGAGTTGTGGGGGGTTGTGGGGAGTGTGGGGGATGGCGGGGAGTGTGGAGGACGGCTAGGATAAGGAGAGAACCTAAGGGCAGAAGTTAGTGACTCGAGTATAAGCCGAGGGGACTTTTTCAGCCCAAAAAAAGGGCTGAAAAAGTCGGCTTATACTCGAGTATATACGGTAATTGTTATTATTTTAATAGGAGAAAACGCTCCAATACATAAGGGGTTTGTCCGAGCAGTGGACAACCTCCTTTAAGCGACTACCGATAGGCCATGTACAAGCCAATAGAAATATTAAAGGTTTGATTAGGCAGGCTGACCTTTTTTTTATTGTAACAGATCAATCTCTAGCATAAGTGTCCTGTTCTCATTGAATATCATGTAATCATCAATATTTTACCTGTTTACACAGGATGATATGCTGCTTATAACTATTTCTATATGTGGATAGAAATTGTCGATAAAAGTTGGCAGCCTGTTTAGACCGGCCTGTAGTCCGGAACAAGCATTCTTAATGATTGTTCTTTCACCCACTGGGTTGTCTAAATAGATAAGGTTTCTGAGTCATTTTGTTCATATACAGTAGCTCTTGCTGTGACGAACCAGGCCTGCTATAAATTGCAGTTGTGGTTTCTTTGGTAATAACTGCAAATTAATAATTGAAAAGCAAGATCTGTGGCAATCAGTTAACCACCGGTCTGATTCCATTTATAAAGGGAATGACTTCTTAAGACAACCCATGATAAAGGAACTAGAAGGCATTTATAGAGCAGATTAATTTATGGTGAAGAACGTACCAAGGTATCTTGTTCCCAGATCATTCACCTCCTTCATTTAACAATAATTCTTTTCCTAAATTAGCTGTGTAATTTATCCAGATTACCATGTATTGTGCACCGAAAGTAGGTTATTCCTGATAATAAGCGAGTGTATTTTCCTCATATTGTACATGTTCTTTAAGTGAGATGGATTTTGCTTACATGAGGAGCTGAGCACAAAGCGTCTCTGCTGGGTACGCTCTGTGGTGGATATTATAATGATAAAAAACACTTTAATATTTTATTGAACTCTTGTCATTGCTGCAAGGTCAGCAGAACAATGTTTGATTCAGTAGTACAAGGTTCCCTGCGGCCTATGTGGTTACTTTCTACCTAGCATCCAATTCCCCCATAGATGACTGCTCTGCAATTACAGCTCATTTACAAGAGAATAGCCCCATGATTTCCAGATCCCATCTCACGGGCAGGCTCAAGATCTAGATTGTTCATTTTATTACAACCGCAGCACAAATATTCTGCTTAGTATAAATAACATGATCTTTAAGTTATAAAGGGAGGTATGCAATATTTACTGTGTGGTCTGCAAATCCATGGTAGTGATATATAGTACATTATAACATTCACCATTAGGGTGAGTGCAAATGACAGTCCAACATGGTGGTACATGGCTCTACAAGTCAATAATATAAGCCTATAGGTAATTAGAATTCTGCTGAGTTGTGTTTCCATGAGGCACTGTATTCTTGTTTAGAAGTAATACTTCATGATGAGAATACCCCAGAGCCATCTTATTTATGTATGGGTGACTTATTAATCACTAGCTGTGAGCCCGATGCAAATGCATCGGGTGTCTAGAATACTATACTTTGTATGAGGATTACCGCAAGCGCGCCGCAAGTGTAACGACTCGCTGGCGCCGACCAATTAGAAGCGCGGCTCAGGCAGCGACTCGCAATGGCCTCGCGGCCATTGCTCGCGCTACCTGACCGGTAAATCGTTAACTTTGAGGCCGAGCCTCTGTTTCGATTTTCGGCCAGCGACTCGCAATGGCCGCTTCGCGGCCATTGCTCGTACTCAGCCTGCGCGAGCAATGGCCTCGCGGCCATTGCTCGCGCAGGCCAGTGACTCGCATTGGCCGCTACGCGGCCAATGCTTCGCCGTGCTGACGTCACAGAGTGACATAGCCACGGTCTTTTCGGGGACCCACACAAAAGTGCCTACGGCAATTATATAGTAGATAGATACTGTACATTGCATATGGAGGGGTGAGGAGAGCGGAGGCTGGAGGGGAGAGCGGAGGCTGGAGGGGAGGGCAGAGGCTAGAGGGCAGAGCAGAGGCTGGAGGGCAGAGGCTGGAGGGGAGAGCGGAGGCTGGAAGGGAGAGCAGAGGCTGGAGGGGAGAGCGGATGCTGGAGGGCAGAGGCTGGAGGGCAGAGGCTGGAGGGGAGAGTGGAGGCTGGAGGGGAGAGCGGAGGCTGGAGGGAAAGCGGAGGCTGGAGGGGAAAGCGGAGGCTGGAGAGCAGAGCGGAGGCTGGAGGGCAGAGCGGAGGCTGGAGGGGAGAGCGGAGGCTGGAAGGGAGAGTGGAGGCTGGAGGGGAGAGCGGAGGCTGGAGGGGAGAGGCTGGAGGGCAGAGGCTGGAGGGCAGAGGCTGGAGGGGAGAGCGGAGGCTGGAGGGCAGAGGCTGGAGGGCAGAGGCTGGAGGGGAGAGCGGAGGCTGGAGGGGAAAGGCTGGAGGGGAGAGCGGAGGCTGGAGGGCAGAGGCTGGAGGGGAGAGGCTGGAGGGGAGAGGGGAGAGCGGAGGCTGGAGGGGAGAGCGGAGGCTGGAGGGGAGAGCGGAGGCTGGAGGGCAGAGCGGAGGCTGGAGGGCAGAGCGGAGGCTGGAAGGGAGTGCGGAGGCTGGAGGAGAGGGCAGAGGCTGGAGGGTAGAGCGGAGGCTGGAAGTGAGAGCAGAGACTGGAGGGGAGAGCGGAGGCTGGAGGGGATTGGCTGGAGGCTGGAGGGTATTGGCTGGAGGCTGGAAAGGAGAGGCTGGAGGGGAAAGGCTGGAGGGGAGAGGCTGGAGGGCAGAGGCTTTAGGGCAGAGGCTGGAGGGAGAACGGAGGCTGGAGAGGAGAGCAGAGGCTGGAGGGGAGAGCGGAGGCTGGAGGGGAGAGCGGAGGCTGGAGGGGATTGGCTGGAGGGGATTGGCTGGAGGCTGGAAAGGAGAGGCTGGAGGGGAAAGGCTGGAGGGGAGAGGCTGGAGGGCAGAGGCTTTAGGGCAGAGGCTGGAGGGGAGAGCGGAGGCTGGAGGGGAGAGCGGAGGCTGGAGGGCAGAGCGGAGGCTGGAGGGCAGAGCGGAGGCTGGAAGGGAGTGCGGAGGCTGGAGGAGAGGGCAGAGGCTGGAGGGTAGAGCGGAGGTTGGAAGTGAGAGCAGAGACTGGAGGGGAGAGCGGAGGCTGGAGGGGATTGGCTGGAGGCTGGAGGGGATTGGCTGGAGGCTGGAAAGGAGAGGCTGGAGGGGAAAGGCTGGAGGGGAGAGGCTGGAGGGCAGAGGCTTTAGGGCAGAGGCTGGAGGGGAGAACGGAGGCTGGAGAGGAGAGCGGAGGCTGGAGGGGAGAGCAGAGGCTGGAGGGGATTGGCTGGAGGCTGGAGGGGATTGGCTGGAGGCTGGAAAGGAGAGGCTGGAGGGGAAAGGCTGGAGGGGAGAGGCTGGAGGGCAGAGGCTTTAGGGCAGAGGCTGGAGGGGAGAACGGAGGCTGGAGAGGAGAGCGGAGGCTGGAGGGGAGAGCGGAGGCTGGAGGGGAAAGCGGAGGCTGGAGGGGAGAGCGGAGGCTGGAGGGGAGAGCGGAGGCTGGAGGGGAGAGGCTGGAGGGGAGAGCGGAGGCTGGAAGGCAGAGCGGAGGCTGGAGGTCAGAGCGGAGGCTGGAGGGCAGAGGCTGGAGGGCAGAGCGGAGGCTGGAGGTCAGAGCGGAGGCTGGAGGGCAGAGGCTGGAGGTCAGAGCGGAGGCTGGAGGTCAGAGCGGAGGCTGGAGGTCAGAGCGGAGGCTGGAGGTCAGAGCGGAGGCAGGAGGGCAGAGGCTGGAGGTCAGAGGCTGGAAGTCAGAGCGGAGGCTGGAGGGCAGAGCGGAGGCTGGAGGGCAGAGCGGAGGCTGGAGGGGAGAGCGGAGGCTGGAGGGGAGAGCGGAGGCTGGAGGGGAGAGCGGAGGCTGGAGGGGAGAGCGGAGGCTGGAAAGGAGAGCGGAGGCTGGAGGGGAGAGCGGAGGCTGGAGGGGAGAGCGGAGGCTGGAGGGCAGAGCGGAGGCTGGAGGGGAGAGCGGAGGCTGGAGGGGATAGGCTGGAGGGGAGAGCGGAGGCTGGATGGCAGAGGCTGGAGGGCATAAGGGAGGCTGGAGAGGAGAACGGAGGCTGGAGGGGAGAGCGGAGGCTGGAGGGGGGGGGTGCTGTCATACAGATGTGAGGGCCGGGGGAGAGTGCAGACTCACCGCCACCGGCGTGCGTGTGCTGTAGGAGGAGAGGAGGGGCGGGCAGAGCTGCCGGACAGGAAGTTCCGTCCTCCCTCCTCTCCGGGCGCACGGCGGGCGGCTGGTGTCAGCACGGGGCCCCCCAGGGGGTGGAGGCAATGGGCCCCTCATGCCGAGTGGCGGGATGACAGCGGCGGTCGCAATGCCCGCTACGCGAGCAATGCCTCGCACGGCGTGGTGACGTCACATAGTGACAAAGCCACGGCGTGCCGGGGTCCGACAGAAAACGTGCTACAGCAATTATATAGTAGATTTGCTCTACACACATCTGTAATATAGCCCTGGCATGAACCTTAAAGCGTTTGTCTCACGAAAAGTATTTTTCAAAACTCAATAGAGTGTGAAACAAATAAAGTGTATTTTCAAAAAAACTGCAAATATAAATGTCTATGGTTTTGTACAAACAATACAATTTCATTTGTAAAAGTGCCCCATGCTGTTTGACCTGTGACTGGAGAATAGGTCCGTCTACTTATGCCAATCTGAAAGAGGGTATGCCAATACTGGGGTAATAAGAGAAGAAATGGAGCTATGAAGTACATGTAACAAGCAGGGATGAGAAAGATAGGCATAAAGAGGATGAGAGATAGATATACTTAGATAGATAGATAGATAGATAGATAGATAGATAGATAGATAGATAGATAGATAGATAAAGAGATACATACCATAGGTAGAATGATAAATCAGTAAGATGTTAGATAGATACATACAAAGGATAGCAGCACTCCTTATTCAGATGTAATACAATGCCTTTATTGGTCCTTCAGATATACATGGGGACGTTTCAGTCCCAGACGACCTTCCTCCAGCAACGTTCTACTGATATTAAAGCTGTTTATACATCTTCATATGCATATTTTCAAGTAGCTAATTTACAGTTACATAAAGTTTTAAACATTAGTGAAGCTATAAATTTTCCCATTTTTCCCGTTATACAATCTCCAACATTGATCTGCATCTAATGTGCTTATTTCTGTCACCATACAGTCTATTTTTAGTAGCTAAAAACATTGACTAAAAGTTTCTTGCAAATGTGTTTTAAATCATCTATTATTTGCCATATGCTTACAGCTCACTTATCCATGTCATACTATGGTTATTCTGGGGTCCCGGAAGTGTGTAAGTGCATCTACCAGCCCCTTTATGTCTATAGTTACTATGGCGATATGCTTAGAGGTCCGAACGCCATGTTGGTACACCTGTGCCTGTGCACTCAGATCCTCATTCCTCACATCACCATTTTATTGCACATACACAGAAACACTATGTATAAATCACGGCGTCCCGGATAGGTTTAGTATAAAGTGCATACAATTATTAAAATATGTGTATGAGGTAATTAGTTACTATAAGTGATTAATGTACTAGTATAACAATTACAATTTAATATTGATAAGGATATATCATATATATAATATAGTGAGTGATAGGCGTTTTAGAGTATTCGTGGTATGAGATGCCTAGATACTTCTGTCCCTCTCCTTGGGATCACAGGTTTTTCCCAGTTCTGGGAGCAAAACTAGTTCTCATATTAAGGCCGGCTTCACACCACAGTGTGATCCGATCCGGGGCTGTCCGCTATGGACTGGACAGCCCCGGACCGGATCATCACACAGAACTAGAGGGCCAAATATGCCCTCCGGTTTGGTGTGCAGCCAGACTCAGTTGCCGCTGCTGATAAATTGTGACTGCGGGGAGCGAGCCACGGTCATGATCTGTCAAGAGAGGACAGCTCCACGGTGCTGAAGTTCAGCGCCGGCTGGCGCTGAGCTTCAACACCCGGCGTCCAGCTCCCGGATGCTGCTCCGGTGCAATCCGGCGCCATAGACCCCCATGTTATGGGGCGCCGGATCGCACCGAACTGGAAGAAGCCGAGAGAATTCGAGAGGATCTGGGAAGATCAGCTTTTTTCCCCCGGACACAAAAATGTTGCATGCAGCATTTTTGTGTCTGGGAGAAAAATGCGAATCCTCTCAGATTCTCCTGGACAGATGGAAACCGGATGGCGGATAGCTGCCATCCAGCTTCCATCCGGCCCCATAAGATACTATGGGGACGAAATCTGATCCGGGGCTGTCCGGTTTACAAAGGATAGCCCCGGATCAGATCTAAACGTGATGTCAACCCGGCCTAACCCAGCATAGAGACTACATATCTATCACACATGTGTCTCTTTCTAGGTAGGTCAAGGATTTCACTGGGATCTTATAATTTCACTAATTGAATGGCTCTCATATTTCACCACCATTTTGGCACAACTTACTCTCTTATTCCTCTAGGCCTTATCTCTTTTAATTTTAATATAAAAATAGCAAGATAAGAATAATGTTTGTAATAATGTGTTAATGTTTATTAAAAGTGCAAACATAAGTATATGTGAATAAATTAAATTTTAATGCATATATATTTAAGGGATCAATGTGCATGTAGATTAATACACCATGTTCCAAATTATTATGCAAATGTTCTTTTTCTCTGATTTTGTTAAATGGTCGATGCAAATGACAGTCAGTGTAATAAAAGTCATCACCCGTTAGAGTATACATCGAATTTTATTGAAGAAACCTCCCAACGATAATAGTATAATGTTCAAACTTAAAAAAAACTCTAAATGCACTGTTCCAAATTATTAGGAGCATTAGGAGGTCACAGTCACTGAAATAAAAAGCTATTTAACTCCAAAACATCCTGACAGGCCACGTTACCTGTCAACATAGGAACCCTTCTTTGATATCACCTTCACAAATCTTGCATTCTTGAACTTGTGGCTTTCTGGAGAGTTTCTGCTTGTATTTCTTTGCATGATGTCAGAATAGCCTCCCAGAGCTGCTGTTTAGACCCTCATAGATCTTTTGCTTGATTATACTCCAAAGGTTCTCTATAGGGTTCAGGTCAGGGGAAGATAGTGGCCACACCATGAGTTTATCTACTTTTATGCCCATAGCAGCCAATGACACAGAGGTATTATTTGCAGCATGAGATGGTGCAATGTCATGCATGAAGATGATTTTGCTTCTGAAGGCATGTTTTTGCTTTTTGTACCATGGAAGAGAGTTCTCAGTCAGAAATTCTATATACTTTGTACAGGTCAGTTTCACACCTTCAGAAACCTTAAAGGGGCCTACCAGCTGTTTCCCAATGATTTCGGCACAAAACACGACTCCTCCACCTCCTTGCTGGGGTTGCAGCCTTGTTGGGACATGGTGGCCATCCAACAACCATCCACTATTCCATCCATCTGGAACATCAAGGGTTGCTCGGCACTCATCAGTAAACAAGACTGTTTGAAAATTAGTCTTCATGTATGTCTGGGCCCACTGCAACTGTTTCTGCTTGTGAGCACTGTTTAGGGGTGGCCGAATAGTAGGTTTATGCACCACAGCAAGCCTTTGAAGGATCCTACACCTTGAGGTTCGAGGGACTCCAGAGGCGCCAGCAGCTTCAAATATCTGTTTGCCGGTTTGTAAGGCCTTTTTAGCAGCTGCTCTCTTAATCTGATGAACTTGCCTGGCAGAAACTTTCCTCATTCTGCCTTTATCTGCACAAAAACATCTGTGCCCAGAATCATCCACAAATCATCCCACAGTACAATGATCCTGCATAAGTTTTCATGCAATATCTAATGTTTTCATCCCTTGTCCAAGGAATTGCACTATTTGTTGCTTTTCGGCAGCAGAGAGATCCTTTTTGTTTCCCATGTTACATGAAAACTGTGGCCTGCTTAATATTGTGGAAAACCCAGTTTTCCTTTTATTGGGCTCACCTGCCAAACTAATTATCACAGGTATCTGAGATTGATTTCAGTGAGCCACATAACCCTGAGACACTATACCATCAATGGGTTTCATTGAGAAAAAAATGACACTTAAAACCAATTTGCATAATAATTTGAAACATGGTGTAAGTATAAAAATGAAAGGGCAATATATCAATTCCTACACAGTGAAGGAAAAATTTGTTTGATCCCTTGCTTATTTTGTAAGTTTGCACACTGACAAAGATATGAATAGTCTTAACAGTGATGGCCACTTTACGCGCGGCTACATTTCTAGCCTATCCACAGGTAACTTACTGGCTGCAGTGAAATCATGGAGACATTATTCCATTTGTACACAGCAACAAGATAGAACCATGTGTCCATGATTTCACTGCAGCCAGTAAGTTACCTGTGGATAAGCTAGAAATGTAGCCGTGTGTAAAGTGGCCATTAGAGATAGATTATTAAAAAAAAAATTCAAAAAATCACATTGTCTAAATTATATACCATATTTTTCAGACTGTAAGATGCACTTTTTCCCCCAAAGTGGGAGGTGTGTCTTATAGACCGAATATACATTGTTGTGGTACTGTGCGGGCTGTGATGGGGGAGCAGCAGCTCTGGAGGCAGACTGGGACAGGCTGCAGAGGTGAACACATGTCCCCGTCATTAGCTTACTATAATATTCACTGCATCCCCCTGTCCATCACCTCTCAGAGCTGAAAGGTGAGCTGGAGAGCAGTGCATATTACAGTACACTAAGTGTACTCAACCCCCCAGTCATGGTATATGCCGCCCTGCTGCCGCGAACATAAAAATAATAAACAGTGTAACTTACCCATCCACTGCTCTCCTCATCTCTCCCTCTGCAATCACCCATCTTACTTCCTCTCTGTGTGTGCTGGAATCTGATAATTTGACCAGCACAGAACAGTGATGTCATCGCTGTGAGCCCCGGTCACATAATCCGATGCCTGGGACACACAGAGAGGAAGACATCAATGCTGCAGAGGGTGAGATGAGTGGAGTGGTGGACAGCTAAGATACACCATTTATTATTTTTGTGTGAGTGGCAGCATGGGGGCATATACCATGATAAGGGGTGCTATGTGGAGGATGGGGGGTGCTATATGGAGGATGGGAGTACTATATCCAAGAGGAGGGTGCCATATGGAGGATGGGGGTGCCATATGAAGCATGGGGGTGCCATATCCAGGCTGGGGGATGATATACCAGTATGGAAGCTATATCCAGGATGGGGGGGTGCCATATCCAGGATGGGGGGTGATATACCAGTATGAGTGCCATATTCAGGATGGAAGGTGCTATATCCAGGCTGGGGGATGATATACCAGTGTGGAAGCTATATCCAGGATGGGAGGTGCCATATACTGGATGGGGGATACCATATCCAGGCTGGGGGGTGATATACAAGGATGGGAGCTATATCCAGGATATGGGGGCTATATATCAGGATGGGTGATCATATATTACCTGGTAGGGGCCCAGGATGGGGACATTACCCCCATAACAGTAGTCATTAGCAGATCTCCCCATAACAGTGCATTATAACCACATTTTTTGCTTAATTTTTTGCCCCTATTTTCCTCCTCTAAAATGTGGGTGCGTCTTATAGTCCAGTGCATCGCTTAATACTTAGTGGCAAAACCCTTGTTGAAAAGTACAGCAGTCAGACATTTTTTTGTAGTTGATGAGGAGGTTTGCGCACATGTCAGGAGGAATATTGGGCTACTCCTTTTTGCAGATCATCACTAAATCATTAAGGTTTAGAAGTTGTTGCTTGGCAACTCAGAGCTTCAGCTCCCTCCATAGGTTTTCTATGAGATTAAGGTCCATGACCTTAATGACCTTCATGACCTTAATGTGCTTCTTTTTGAGCCACTCCTTTGTTGCCTTGGCTGTATGTTTTGGGTCATTGTGTGCTGAAAGACCCAGACATGACCCATTTTTAATGTTTTGGTGGAGGGAAGGAGACTGTCACTCAGGATTTTTCATTACATGGCTCCATCCATTGTCCCATTGATGCGGTAAAGTAGTCCTGTGCCCTTAGCAAAGAAACACCCCCAAAACATAATGTTTCCACTGCTACAGTCATGACCAAAAGTATTGACACCCCTGCAATTCTGTCAGATAATACTCAGTTTATTCCTGAAAATGATTGCAATCACAAATTCTTTGGTATTATTATCTTCATTTAATTTGTCTTCAATGAAAAAAAATACCAAAAGATTTGTCGTAAAGCCAAATTGGATATAATTCCACACCAAACATAAAAAAGGGGGTGGACAAAAGTATTGGCCCCCTAAGAAAAATCATGTGATGCTTCTCTAATTTGTGTAATTAACATCACCTGTAACTTACCTGTGGCACCTAACAGTGTTTGGCAATAACTAAATCACACTTGCAGCCAGTTGACATGGATTAAAGTTGACTCAATCTCTGTCCTGTGTCCTTGTGTGTACCACATTGAGCATGGAGAAAAGAAAGAAGACCAAAGAACTGTCTGAGGACTTGAGAAACCAAATTGTGAGGAAGCATGAGCAATCTCAAGGCTACAAGTCCATCTCCAAAGACCTGAATGTTCCTGTGTCTACCGTGCGCAGTGTCATCAAGACATTTAAAGCCCATAGCACTGTGGCTAACTTAATAATAATATATATAATAATAATAATAATATAATAATAATAACTTCCCTAGATGTGGACAGAAAAGAAAAATTGACGAGAGATTTCAATGCAAGATTGTGCGGATGGTGGATGAAGAACCTCGACTAACATCCAAACAAGTTCAAGCTGCCCTGCAGTGCGAGGGTACAACAGTGTCAACCCGTACTATCCGTCGGCGTCTGAATGAAAAAGGACTGTATAGTAGGAGACCCAGGAAGACTCCACTTCTTACCCCGAGACATAAAAAAGCCAGGCTGGAGTTTGCCAAAACTTACCTGAGAAAGCCTAAAACGTTTTGGAAGAATATTCTCTCTTTTTGAGCAAAGGCATCAACATAGAGTTTACAGGAGAAAAAAAGAGGCTTTCAAAGAAAAGAACACAGTCCCTACAGTCAAACATGGCGGAGGTTCCCTGATGTTTTGGGGTTGCTTTGCTGCCTCTGGCACTGGACTGCTTGACCGTGTGCATGGCATTATGAAGTCTGAAGACTAGCAACAAATTTTGCAGCATAATGTAGGGCCCAGTGTGAGAAAGCAGGGTCTCCTTCAGAGGTCATGGGTCTTCCAGCAGGACAATGACCCAAAACACACTTCCAAAAGCACTAGAAAATGGTTTGAGAGAAAGCACTGGAGACTTCTAAGGTGGCCAGCAATGAGTCCAAACCTGAATCCCATAGAATACCTGTGGAGAGATCTAAAAATGGCAGTTTGGAGAAGGCACCCTTCAAATATCAGGGACCTGGAGCAGTTTGCCAAAGAAGAATGGTCTACAATTCCAGCAGAGCATTGTAAGAAACTCATTGATGGTTACTGGAAGCGGTTGATCGCAGTTATTTTGGCTAAACGTTATGCAACCAAGTATTAGGCTGAGGGTGCCAATACTTTTGTCCGGCCCATTTTTGGAGTTTTGTGTGAAATGATCAATGTTTTGCTTTTTGCTTCATTCTCTTTTGTGTTTTTTCATTGAAGACAAATTAAATGAAGATAATAATACCAAAGAATTTGTGATTGCTATCATTTTCAGGAAGAAACTAAGTATTATCTGACAAAATTGCAGGGGTGTCAATACTTTTGGCCAACACTGTATGTTGGAAAGTGGGGATGGTGTTCTTTGGGTAATAAGCAGCATTTATCTTTCTCCAAACATGCAAGTTGAGTTAATGCCAAAGAGCTTAATTTTTATTTAATCTGACCACAGCACCTTCTCCCAATCACTTTCAGAATCACCAAGGTGTTCATTGGCAAACTTTAGATGGACCTGCACATGTGCCTTCTTGAGCAGTGGGACTTTGTAGGCACTGCAGGATTTTAATCCATTACGGCATAAGGTGTTACCAATTTCTTGGTGACAGTGGTCCCAGCTGCCTTGAAATCAATAACAAGTTCCCCCTGTGTAGTTTTAGGCTAATCTCTCACCTTTCTTATGATCCTGGATACCCCACGAGGTGACATTTTCCAGGCAGACCCAGATTGATGTTGATTGAAATTCATTTTGTATTTTTTCCATTTTCTTGCTATTGCACCAACAGTTGTCTCCTTCTCACCCAGTGTCTTACTTATGGTTTTATAGCACATTCCAGCCTTGTGCAGGTCTAGGATCTTTTCCCTGGCATCCTTAGAAAGCTCTTTGGTGTTGCCCATATTGTAATGGTTACAGTCTGACTGAGTGTGTGGACAGGAGTCTTTTATGCAGGTGACCATTTAAGACAGCTGTCTTTAATGCAGGTAATTAGTTGATTAGGAGCATCTAACTGGTCTGTAGGAGCCAGAACTCCTAATAGTTGTTAGGGGACCAAATACTTATTTCTCTCTTTAAAATGCAAATACATTTATATAATTTAGACAATGTGATTTTCTGGATTTTATTTTTGATCATCTATGTCTCACTGTTAAAATTAACCTACCCTTAAAATTATGGAATGTTTATATCTTTGTCAGTGGGCAAACTTACAAAATCATCAAAGGATCAAATAATTATTTCCTTCACTGTTTATTTTAGTAGAAAAATCTGCTTTCTTCTGACTTATGAACCACTTCTTCCTCATCTCCTTGCCTTCTAAACTTATAATCACCTCTCAAAAAAGCAGCGCTTTTACCTTTTGCTCAAGACAGCATGGCCTTCCAACACATATGTGAGGCATACCACCTATTATACTCTCTGGAGTGAAGAAAGGAAAGAAGAAGCAGAATGAATAAACAGGCAGAGGGACACATGAAAAGATCATCATGTTGAGGTTTCTAACATGTCTTTTGCCTCACCCCATAGCAGGATTAACACCCATGCTGCTCAGTACTGTTGTGTAATGTCCTCCATGTTGTTGCTATTTTTTTTCTGTGTGATAACTAAGAAATTAAGATATGGAATCCCTTTCGATTCACTGTGTACAGAAGACATCATAGCAGCTTGTCTTCTTCCATACACAATTGGTGAAAATGGAGGATAAAAGCCATATTATGGCCAGAAATAGTATAATTATGTACACATATGGGACAGTTTATTTTAAGGTTACTTGACAGTAGAGTTACCCTTTGAGGCAGAGGTCCGTAACCTGCGGCATGTGAGCCATATGTGCCTCATGGACCCATGATGTCTGGGTCGCAATTATCTGCTAGTTTGGTGCACTAACGTCAACAAATGTAACCAACAGCAATGAAAAAAAAGTCTCCAGATGGTGACTTTTGTGAAAAGCCCTGAACACGAGAACAGATCTGATTTGACTTATACTGGCCGAGGTAGCGGGGAGAGTGATGGGAAGATAAATATGGTAAGCTGGTAATTGTTTGTACAGTTAGTAAGATGGGTTCTAGAAGCTGTTTGTCATGGTGTGGTGAACGTGCCTGATATAAGAATAGTGTCGAGCCCCAGGCTT
Organism: Allobates femoralis; assembly: GCA_033576535.1. Taxonomy (NCBI): domain Eukaryota; kingdom Metazoa; phylum Chordata; class Amphibia; order Anura; family Aromobatidae; genus Allobates; species Allobates femoralis. The sequence goes on from JARQOC010000003.1 coordinate 557,803,326, forward strand.
TGGGGTACTCGGGTATCAGGCACCAAAGGGTTAATGCTCCGATTGTCATGCGGAGTGGTGGCCGCGCCTGATCCCGCGTCCTGGGAGACTTCTTTGAAAGAATGGGGAAATTATTTACAGGGGATTATATTTACAAGTTGTCGTGACGCCACCTGTAGTTTCTGGTGATGGGTCACCAGCGCCGCCACAGTCCGCCGGAGGTAGATGGTAATGCAGCTAGTTGGCAAAGTCCTCTACAGGTAGGGCTGGACCTCCGGGGCAGTGTAGTATGAAGGGGCAGCTTGTAGTGGAGCTGTAGATGGGATGTGGAGTGTTGGAGCAGTCTTTGAGGGGCACCAGGAACAAAGAGGAATGACACACGCACACTGCAGAAGTCTCTTTTACCTCTTTACTGATGTTACGGCAGGTAAAGATGTCCAGGGCACTGGCAGGTGGCCAGGTTGCACAGTGGGTCCCCACAGCAAGTGGGTATAAGGCTTCCTCTGTTCCTCTGTTGTTGCTGAAGCCCAGCCTGCATGCAGCCTGACTGGCCTCCTCTCTCTTCCTGACTCTGATATCTGTCCTCTCCTCCTGTGCGGTCCACGGATTACCCTCTCTGATCACTGCGGTGAAACACTGCTGTGTCTGGCTCCCTCTCTTTGACCCACAGGGGACCGGGTGGCTGAAGCCTCCACAGTGTGACAGTGTTTTCTGTGGTCCTGGAGGATCCCACAGGTGCGGATCCCCGATGTCCGGTACGTCCTTGGGTGAACTCCCACAAGTTCCTCGCTCCCTTTGGGCTGTCTTCTCCTTGCCTTCTGTCCCACTTAGTCTTGCGGGATGTCAGAAGGGCCACTCCGGGTCACTGGATCGGGCCTAACCGTGGCACCGACCACCAGGACCTCTTCGCAGCTCTCCTAGCGTCTGCACACTCTGACTAACTCCTCCCCCAGCAGCAGTATTTATAGGGGATCTCGCCTAAGGTCAGCAAGTTGAGCTCCCCCTACTGTCTCAGGGTGGAAGATGTTGCATGTAGTAGGTACCTGCTGTGGAAACCCAGCTGTGTATTAGAGAAGTCTGTGGCTACCTGCGTGAGCAGGGCGCCACAATAGTACATATAGGTAAAGTTGGAATGTCTAGCTACGGGCGTTACTAATATAGTAGTGTTGGGGCTGGATGTGGCTTGTGACTATCTGTCCGGCCTAAGAATGACCCTCAAGGTATGAAAGGTTAGGGATCACTGCTTTAAGGGATTAACATTTGTTAATTGTTCTACATCATGTAATGTAAAAAAGAGCAAACATTTTATTTTTATTGAGGTTTGGAGCTTCATTTTTTTTATACAAAACCTCAAATTCCCAAATAGAATAGAACTGTTCCGAAATCATATCCAAATAATGGTGATGTGCTCATTATATTGATGTTGTATAAGAAATCAGCATAATCTGGAATGAACAAACACATTTATATATTACGGTACTTTTACAAAATTAAGTATAGCTGTCCCACAATACTGTGATTTAATCTCCATTCCTATAGTCACAATTAACCTAAGAGCTCCAAGTCCTGTTTAAGTACAGAGCAATCTGGGGAGTACAAAATATTCCCATGCAAACACTAAACATTCCAAGTAGCTCTATTGTCTACAGTGTCCACTGCACAAAATCTGAATGCAGAATTTGTTAGAAAACATTACTCAGTATGGCAATTGTAGAATGCATTGACACGACAGGAAGAATATGTATATAGCTGGATTAACTCCTTAAGGACTTTGTGCAGTAATGACCTCATTTTCCAAATTTATCCAGTGTCACTGTATGTGGTAAACTGTGGAATGCTTCAACATATCTTAGGTAATTTAAGACTATTTGTTCGTGACATGTACGTTATGTTAGTGGTAACTTTTGGTTGATATTATTTGCGCTTATTTATGATAATATCGCAAATTTGGAAAAAAAAATTTTAAATATTCAATTCAAATTTTTATGCCCTTAAACTAGATAGCTATACCACGCAAAATGGTTAATAAGTAACATATCCCACATGTCTACTTTACATCAGCACTATTTTTGAAACAGTTTTTTTTTTTGTTAGGAAGGTATAAGGGTTCAAAATTCATCTGCGATTTCTCATTTTTCCAACTAAAGTTAAGAAACAATTTTTTTAGGGACCACATCACATTTGAAGTGACCTTGAGGGGCGTACATGACAGAAAATACCAAAAAGTGACACCATTCCAAAAACTGCACCCCTCAGACTGCTCAAAACCACAAAGACGTTTATTAACCCTTCAGATGCTTCACAGAAACTAAAGCAATGTGGAAGGAAAAAATTAACAATATTGTTTTTCCACAAAAATTTTACTTTATCCCCACATTTTGCATTTTCACAAGGGTAATAGGAGAAATTGAACCATACAATTTGTTGTGCAATTTCTCCCGAGTACGCCGATACACCATATGTTATGGAACACTACAGTTTTGGTGCACGGAAGGGCTAGGAAGAGAAGGAGCGCCATTTGACTTTTGGAACACAAACTTATCTGGAAACCACAGTGGATGCCATGTTGCTTTTGCAGAGCCCCTAAACAGTATTTCAACAAAAATGAAGCTGAAGTCTCAAATGTTGACAGGAGAAAATGGGCTACAAAATTTGTTACACAATGTCTCCTAAGAATGGAAATACCCTAAATGTGGTTGGAAACTACTTTACAGTACAAAGCTCAGAAAGAAAGGAGCACCATATCGGAGAGCATATTTGTCTGGAATGGTTTGCGGGTGCAATGTCATATTGACAGATCCTCTGAGGTGTCAGAACAGCAGAATCCCACATAAGTGACCCCATTTTATAAACTACACCTCTTAATGAAATCATCAAGGGGTGTGAAAATTGACACCGTGTGTGTTTCCCAAAATGTTAAACCATTGGTGTACCAAGTGTTTATCACTAAAATGTTGTTTCAACCTCATATTTTTAATTTTCACATGGGTAAATATAACTGCATAATTATTACATAATTTCTTGTGAAAATGACAAAACCCCATATGTTATTGTACAGATCAATTTGGCTACACAGCAAGAGTCAGGGAAAGAGCAACATTTGACTCCTGAAGCAGAGAATTTCCTAGAATAGTTTGCAGATTCCATTCAGAGCTCCTAAGTGCCAGAAGAGCAAAAAAAAACAAACTTCCTCAGGTAACAACTCTTTGGGAATCCACCTCCAGGTGTATGGATGATTTTGCCTTTATGGGTTTTCCAAAAACAAGCAGCAATGGATGTTGCAGAGTGAAAATGCAAATCTGCCATTATAGTGCCTATACATTGTGCCAAATGCCAAACATGTGGATACTAACTGCAATTTAGGCACACTGTGGGATCAAAAGGGAGCAGTACATTTGGATTTGTTAATTATGAGCCCTCGCGGAAAGGATCTTCTCCCCTCCTGTATCTGTAAGACCAAATTGTCCACATTTATTGTACTTGTCCTTGTCTATCTTTTAGCATGTAAAGTGCCATGGAATTGAATAGCGTTATATAAATAAATAATATTTTGGGAGTGCAGAATTTGCTGGATTTCCTTTGGGGTACGAGGAGCCATAGTGCTTTTCTGGAACCTTTGTGCTAACAGTAATGTGGAAACGCCTATATGTCTCTTTTTTTGTAGATACAAGCTGGTGGCATTTTTGTGTACAGAACATTTTGAATCAGATCACATTTATTCTTTCCTCTACGCTGAGCACTTACATTGGGATTTACATCTAATTTTTCTAATACGTGAGTCAGAAGAAACCACTGTTGGATCTATTCACTAGTGAAGCAGCAGAGATATTGTGATCTTTGTGTGGCTTCTGTTAGGTGGTATCTGGCTTTTAAGATGTGCATAAAAAAGGTGATCGACTGCACTATTAGGCACACCTTAACCCCTTCCCGACCTTTGACGTTGTACAATGTCATGGGTTTCGATGACTTCTCGACCTATGATGTTGTACAACGTCATGGCGGAATCCCTGTCCTGTAGCCCCGGTGACTGGCATCGGCGAAATCTCACCGGGGCTACAGGAAGCAGGGGACCTTAGGGTGATGTCGGGGGTGGCTTTGCCACCCCTCATCTGCGATCAGTATGATTGGCTTTTGAAACTTCCAACAGCCAATCACATCGATTTTGATTGTCAGCTATGGAAGGGGCTGGCATAGCCCCTTCCATAGCATGGAGCGCTGGAGTGGGCGGTTATCGCCCCCTCCAGTTATGATGGGGGTGATCTGATGGGATTGATCACTCCCATATCACTCCAATCATCACTGTTCCACACTGCGCCCGCTCTCTTCTGGTCCTCCCACTTCTGTTCCCTGCTGTGCCTGCTCTCCTCCGGGAGTGGGAAGGATGGAGGAGAGCAGGCACAGGAGTGGAGGATCGGAGGAGAGAGGGCGCAGTCTGGAGTGGCGATTATGGGAGTGATCAATCCCATCAGATCACTCCCAGATCACTCCCATCATCACTGAAGGGGACGATACCTGCCCCCTCCAGTGATCATGGGAGTGATCTGATGGGATTGATCACTCCCATCATCACCGCTCCACACTGCATCCGCTCTCCTCTAGGTCTCCCGCTACTGTGCCCACCCTCCTCTGGGTCTCCTGTTCCTCTTCCTCCTCCCACACCCCTGTAGCCTGCATCCCTGTGAGTTGCCCATGGTGGCTGTGGGGCACTCAGAACCAGGCCCTATCGTTGTCATCATCTGGGGCTGCAGGATGTCATGGTGTCATGACCCGGCTCCGTGTTCTCGGGCGAGTAAATAAAAGGGGACAAACAGTTTTAGATAACTTAAATCATGACGCCACCCGTAGTTTGCGGTCATAGATAGCCACCGCTGCAGTCGGGACTTCTGGGGATGATGGGTGTTTGCAGCAGAGATGTTGCACCATCCACATGTAGGGCTGGTCCCTACGGCAACCGTGTAGAAAATGTAGGTGAAATGTAAAGTTCTCAGTACCCTCAGGCAACCTCCTGCTGCCATCTCGCAATCTCAGTCGGCCACCTCTCAGGCGCACAGAGTCTTACACAGTTCTGAGCTTTAACGCGTTTACTTAATTGCTCCTCAGGTTTTACAACACACACAATTCAGTGCAATAGCGGCTCCGGTCTGATTTTAGCAGCTGGGACGGCTTGTCAGTGACACCCCAAATCATGTTCCTTTCGGGCCTCTTTAGTCTACTCCGCACACTAGCTACGGTCCAGCAGTCATGGCCTCTCTGTGAGCATCCATCCAGGTTTCCTAGCCCTAGTTCGACGGCCTTCCTTTCACTGTGCCGGAGGTTGGGTCTCGGGACATAAAGACCCTGCACCCCGCCTGAGATTGTGGTTGGGGCATGCAGCTTCTCTGCCAATTCAGCAGAGCCGACACACTGGTTCCGGCCCGGTCCCTCGGTGTCCCCGCTGACTCAGACACACCTTGGACTCCCTCTGTCTTCCCTTGATACACAGCCTGGGACCCAGGAAAGCCATACCGTGACAGGGGCCGCCGGGTCCAGGTTCTCTCAATCTGGTCTCAATGACTACTTGGCTGACGGGTCTCTACTGTTCTCTCTCTCTGTTGACTAACCAAAAACTAGCTAAACTTGGTGTTGTGAGTTCCTTTTTGTTGTTGTTCTCTTCCCACCCCTTACCGGGTTTTGTCCTAACGCTCCACCCTCCATCTGGATCCTTCTGCTATTCTGTTGCTAGACAGAGTAACTTAGCCTTGGGATTAGGGGATGTGTTGGGCGTGTGTGGAGTGACCAATTTACCAACCCCATCTGCTGTGCCATCTAGTGGTGACCGGTCCGCATGTGCACCACCCCTGCACCCCTACATCCCTACGCCCATGGACCCCTGCATCCCTATGTCCCTGCACCCCTGTGCCCTGCAGCCCACACCCCTGTGCCCTGCAGCCATGCACCCCTGCATCCCTGCACCCCAAAGCCCTGCGTCTCTGCACCCTGCATCCATGCAGCATGCAGCCCTGCAGCCCTGCACCCTGTGTCCCTGCACCCCAAGCCCTGCACCCCTGTGTCCCTGCACCCCTTTGCCCTTTGCTCCTGTATCCCTGCGCTCCTGGGCTCTTCGCCCTGCGTCCCTGCACTCCTGTGCCATTTGCCCTGTGCTCCTGCGACCCTGCGCTCTGCAATGATGAAACTTGATGCACCTGCACCACATGTGGGAGCATCCAGTTGCATGTTTGACAGGGATCCGGTGGGTGGTTCTGCACATGCGCAGTTCACAGCACACGGACCGGAAATCTGGATCCCCTGGGAACTGGAGTCTGAATAAATCTGTGTTGCATAGATCCCCATTCAGATTTCACCCGTGGTGCCCAGGATCTGGGTGGATCTGGGGGCTCATGTTTTTTTCACGTAGACCAAATTGCAGCAAGATGCAGATTTTGTCTCTGCGAAAAATCTGTGAACAACTGCATCCACCCGAATCCAGGGTGAACCATACGCAACTTGATGTACCTGCAAGTGTCTCCGACCCCATTGAAAGTCAATGGGGCCAAAAATTTATGCGGGTGCATCCAGTTTAGACTGGATTTACACAGATTCCGAAAAATGGCAGTGAAACCTGCCTGAGAAATGAACATCAGGAATCTTTTTCTCTGTGCTGTGTATACGAGACATCGTAGCTTGTCTTCTCCCATAGGAAATTGGTTAAAATTGATTGCTGCAGTCTCTGGATGTAGTAGACGCGATCAAGCGTCGTGGGACCATCGTTGTGGACTACATCAGAGAGCATGGAGTAATAAAGATGGAGTCTCAATTTGTGTTTGTTTTTTTCTAATAAAAATATTTTTCTCTGTGTGTTGTATTCTTTTTACTATTTACTAGAAATTCTTAATGGATGGGTCTTACATTGGCTTGACATTATGAATCTCAAGCGTAGTGCCAGCTGCCAATAAAAAGCTGACATTAACCTCTTTATTACCCAGTTTGCCACCGGCACCAGGGCAAATGGAAGAGTCTGTGTACAGCGCCAGAAAATTGCGCTTCAATGAAAGCGCCATTTTCTGGGGTGGCTGGGGGCTGCAATTCACAGCACGGGGGGCCCAGAATGCTTGGGCATCTGTATGCTGAGGATTTCAGCCCCCAGTTGCCTAGTTGTACCTGGCTGGACCAAAAATACAGCAAAGCTCCATGTAGTTTTTTTCCCTAATAATTTCTATAAATAAAACTCGGGCTTCGCTTTTTGGTTTACAGCTGGGTACAACTAGGCAGCTGGGGGTGGTTGGCAGTCCGTAGCTGCCTAGTTGTACCTGGCTGGCAACCAAAAATACGGCAAAGCCCCACGTTTTTTTCAAGTTGTTTCTATAACAAAAAACAACGTGGAGCTTTGCCATATTTTTGGTTGCCAGCAAGGTACAACTTGGCAGCTGTGGCTGGAATCCTCAGCACTGCCAATTGAAGCCCACAGCCACCCCAGAAAATGGTAAATTCATTAGAGACGCCATTTTCTGGTGCTGTACCCAGACTCTTCCAGTTGCCCTGGTGCCAGTGGCAAACTGGGTAATTAAGGGGTTAATTCCAGCTTTGTACAGGCAGCTGGCACTAAGCCCGAGTTTCATAATGTTGGGCCAATGTTAGACCCGTCAATTAGGAATCTCTAATAAACAGTAAATAATACACAATACTCAGAGAAAAATAATTTTATTAGAACAAAAAACAAACATCTCAACTCCATCTTCATTACTTCCACATAGCCCTCCACAATCCTTGATCCAGTGTCTGCAGGGAGAGAACAAGCATTCTCTCCCTGCAGAGTCTGCAATCACACTGACCACAGGGACTCAGTGAGTGACGGCAGCAGCAGTCAGAGACTGCCACAGGTGAGTGGTTATGTCACTCGCTGAGTCATCAGGGCTCCCCGTGCAGTGAACTCAACATGTTGTCACTTGTGGGAGGTTTCCGCTGTTTAGGCGCATCACGGGCTATCCAAACAGAACATTACACCCACAGACCATGCCATCAAAATCTATGTTCCAATATGTCACTTCCTCCCTTCAGAGCCCTGCCGTGCGCCCAAACATTGGTTTTCCGCCACATATGAGGTATCGATGTACTCAGGAGAAATTGACCAAGAAGTTTTAGGATCCATTTTATCCTGTTGACCATGTGAAAATGGAAAAATTAAGGCTAAAAGAACATTTTTGTGAAAAAAAAAAATATTTTTACGGATCAAAGTGTGAAGCACCTGGGGGTTGAAAGTGCTCACTATGCATTTAGATAAGTTCCTTGGGGGGTCTAGTTTCCAAAATGGGGTCACTTGTTGGAAAGCTCTACTGTTTAGGCACACAAAGGCTCTCCATATGTGACATGGTGTCTGCTAACGATTGCAGCTATTTTTCATTCAAATAGACAAATGGTGCTGCTTCCCTTCCAAACCCTGCCGTGCGCTCAAACAGTGGTTTTTGACCACGTGTAAGTTATCGGTGTACTCAGGAGAAATTGCCCAACAAGTTTTAGGATCCATTTTTCCTGTTGTCAATATGAAAATGAAAAAATTGAGCCTAAAAGAACATTTTTGTGGAAAAAAAAGTACTTTTTCATTTTCAAGGATCAATGTATGAAGCACTAGGTGGTTGAAAGTCCTCACCATGCATTTAGATAAGTTCCTTGAGGGGTCTAGTTTCCAAAATATGGTCACTTGTGGGGAACTCCATTGTTTAGACACCCAGGGGCTCTCCATACGCAACATGGTGTCTACTAACAATTGCAGCTAATTTTTTTATTCAAAAAGTCAAGTGGTGCTCCTTCCCTTCCGAGTCCTGCCGTATTCAGCAGAAATTGCACAACAAATTCAAGGGTCCTGAGGGGGCGTGTCCAGCTGCTGATGGCGACGGACGCATCCTAACTGAGCTCCTCACTCAGAGCCACTGTAAACGGCATTTCCCGGCATTTCCCGACCCCTCTGGACCTCCAGCGGCTTCCCACACGCAGCGGACCTTCTCTGGACGACCCCCAGCATGCCGCGGGCTTCCTCCCGAAAACGGCTCACAGAGAACAAGGTAACTGCGTACTTTGAGCCGGGCAGACAGCGCGACTCCCCTCACAACATGGCGCCGGAGCGCCCGCCTCCTTCCTCCCTGGCTTCACAGCGATCCCCTCATAACATGGAGGTTATAGGGGGAGAGGAGAATGATGATAGAGGGCCGGTCACCCAGGGAGCTATTAAGGCACTATTGGCAGCACAGAGACTTTCCATTCTTGAAGATATGAAGGGGCTCGTGGGCACCCTGAGGGAGGACATGGGAGTGCTGGCTGGGAGAACAGAGCATTTGGAATCAAAGATGGCAGACTTTGCCTCCGCACACAACAGCCTTGCTGACAGCCACGCTGGGCTGGACAGAGAGGTGGGGATGGTGTCCTCAACTATATGTCACTTGGAGGACCAGCTTAGAAAAAATAACCTAAAGCTGCGGGGCATACCAGAAGAGGGAGATGCGACAGAAGTGGCCAAGGCTTTTCTGATTGCGGCCCTCCCTGAGTCTCCCCAAGACCACCTGGATATCGAGAAAGCCCTCCGGATCCCTAAGCCGGCGAGGCTCCCTCCTGAGGTGCCGAGAGATATCTTAGTGTCCCTGCTGAGATCTGGGATCAGAGATCGGCTGCTGGGGCGCATGAGGAATGGCCCCCCCCTGCCGGAGCCCTTCTCGGGGGTCCAAGTGTACCCTGACCTGTCCCCAGGGACTCTGGCCCGCAGGAGGGACTTCGCTTCTAGCTGCAAGATTTTGAGAGACAACGGAATTTTCTACAGTTGGGGCTCCCCTGCGGCTGTTAACTTTAAGCATAAAGGAAAGAGGCACTCGTTCCCTTCCCCCACTGCATTGAGGAAGACCCTCAAATCATGGGGACTGATCACACCGAGTGCTCGTCCCTCCCCGCGACGTGACTCTAACAAGAATGCAGGAGAAGACTCGGCGGCAGCTGAGGCCCCATGAGGGTCCAAACCTGGAAAAATAACTTCCCAGTGGCTCTGGATGACTTGCTCTTTTTCATTCGGGATTTCTTTTACCTCTAGACCACCTTCTCAATCCCTCCTGAACTTTGTGGATTGGTGGGTGACCGAGCCGGACGTGGCCTGACTCCGAGTCTCTCGGGGTGGGCGCATGCCGGACATTGGAACATCCTATAAGACTTGAGGTGGTCAGGGGATTTATTCCCCCCCCCCCCCCTAATTTACTTCTCTCTTGGCCCGAGGGGTCAAGGGAGATAGGTGGAGTTTACATACTCGTTACTTATTGTGAGTCGTGTATAGTTTGACTGTGATTTTGTGATTCTCTCCTACCCCAGTCCCTTCCCCCCCCTTGTTATCTAACCCGTTCGCATCTATCCCCTCTTTGGCCCTCCGGGTGTCGGGGACTCGGTACTCTCCCAACACTCACCTTCCCCCCCTCTGCTCTCCCCCCCATCTTCCCTCTCTCTTTCTTTTCTCTCCCCCCCACTACCCCACTCCCTTCTCTCTCTTTACCCCCCTTTTTTTCCTTTCTTTTCCTTTCGCCACCTTTTGCCAACCTTTGAGTCGCTTTGGTTTAGTGGGTATCTGCCCCCCCCTACTCTAGGGAGCGGCTACCATGAATCTTAAACTGCTGTCCCTCAACACTAAAGGGCTAAACTCCCCAGCCAAACGTTCCTTCCTTTGGAAGGAGATTAAAACGTCAGAGGCAGATATTGTGTGTATCCAGGAGACTCACCTGTTGGTGGGCGACACTCACAGACTCCGACATGCCTCTTTCCCCCATGTATTTCACGCATGTCACGTAGCAAAGAAAGCAGGGGTGAGCATCCTAGTAAAGGGCTCCGTACAGTTTCAACTATTGGATTGTACTATAGATCCTGCAGGGAGGTATTTAATATTGAAATGTGAAATCGCGGGTGAGACCTATACCTTGGCGAATGTATACGCCCCAAATACAGGACAACTAAAATTTGTGAAATCCCTTCTGGGAAAACTTAGAGAAGTTTCCCTAGGTAAACTTATCATCTGTGGAGACTTTAACGTAATAATGGAGAGCCGTCTGGACTCCTCCTCCCCCACCTCTCGGGGGGAAGGACTCTAGGTTCCATGTGCCGGGAGCACCGCATCCACGATATATGGAGATACCAGCATGCCGAGGAGAGGGATTATTCCTTCTTCTCGCATGTACATGGATCCTACTCTCGTATTGATCTTTTCCTGGTGAACGACGCCGCCCTGGGAGCCTGCCGGTCCTCAGAGGTGGGGGTCATCACCAGGTCAGATCACGCACCCATAACATTGGAGATTTCGGTGGGATCGGGAGGCGGTGCTCCCCGTCGCTGGAGGTTAAATGCAGGCATCTTAGCGGACTCCCGAGTGGTTGGAGAGCTTGATGCTAAATTACAGGATTACTTCTCCTTGAACGATGGCGGGGAGGTCACGGATGATACGCTGTGGTACGCCCACAAGGCGGTCATCCGGGGCCTTCTCCTTCAAAAAGCCTCCCAGATAAAGAAACACCGAGAACAACTGAGACGGGATTGGACAGAGGAGATAGGTGTATTGGAGACAACCCACAAAAAGAACCCGTCCTTTTCTTTGCTGTCCCGGATCCTAGCCCTTCGCACTAAACTGAGAGCTCTTCTCCTCCAGCAATACGAGAAGTCATTGCGGAAGTTGAAAACAAAATATTATGCGATGGGGGACAGAGCAGGAGCCTTGTTGGCTCGTCGTTTAAAAAAGGGGGATGCTAAAACGATGATTTCCTCAATGAAACGCTTGGATGGGAGAGTGGTCAGGGATCCGTCCGGGATGGTTGAGGTGTTCGCCTCTTATTATGAAAAACTGTACAATCTTAGAGACGATATCAACACCCCCCAACCTACACTTACCACGATCAGGGACTTCCTTCGGGACTTGGATCTCCCCACTCTCTCAGCTGAAGACCTCCACAAATTGAATGAGCCTCTCTCTCATTCCGAGATCGACAAAGTGATTATCTCGCTAAAATCCAACTCGGCTCCAGGCCCGGACGGGCTTGCGAACGAGTACTATAAGTCATTTCGCCCGGTCCTTACGCCTTACCTGCTTCGCCTGTTTTCTTTTTGGCGAACAAGGGGATCAATCCCGAGCCAGGCCTTGGAGGCCACCATTACGACTATCCCCAAGCAGGGGAAGGCGCCGGACCGCCCCGAAAATTACCGTCCTATTTCTCTATTGAACGTGGACTTAAAAGTGTTTGCGAAGGTGTTGGCGGTCAGACTGTCGACGGTGATCCCCTCCCTGGTCCACCCAGACCAAGTGGGGTTCGTGCTCAACAGGCAAGCCAGAGACGGGACTCGCAGAATGCTAAATTTGATGGAGGTGGGTGAGAGGAGGGGGGTCCCCTGTGTATTCCTGTCCCTAGACGCGGAAAAGGCGTTTGACAGGATACACTGGGGATACCTACGGGAGGTTCTCTGCACCCTCGGCTTTTCGGGCCCCATCTTATCGGCAATCCTCGGCCTATACTCCCACCCCTGTGCTAAAGTCTTTTCAGCAGGCTTTTTGTCCCGGACTTTTAAGATTTCTAATAGGACCAGACAGGGTTGCCCACTCTCCCCCCTGATCTTCGCCCTATTGATGGAGCCCTTGGCGGTCTCCCTTAGGGCGGATCCTTCGATCTCTGGAATTCAGGTGGGAGACAGGGCTCATGTGGTGGGCCTATATGCCGATGATGTTATCATCTCCGTCACTGATCCGACTTCCTCGCTTCCCGGGATAGTTGAGATACTTGACCTGTTTGCCCGGGCCTCATACTATAAGTTGAATGCAAGTAAATCGGTGATCTTTCCGGTCCACGTTCCGAGGGAGATGGCCGAACGCCTCGCTAGGTCATACCCATTTAACTGGCGCCCTCAGGGCATCCAATATTTGGGGATCTGTCTTTGTCCTACGACGGAGATAGCCTCCCGTAATGTAACTAAACTTCTGGGAGACCTGAGGGAGGCACTTGAGACCTTTCCAGTAGCATCCTTGTCTTGGATGGCGAGGGTGCAGGCCGTGCGGATGCTGTGGCTCCCAAAGATCATCTACCTATTCAGATGCTTACCAATTGCTTATACGGCTAGGGACGTCGCACGCCTTCAGTCTGTAGTCAACACCTTCATTTGGGCCAAAAAGCCCCATAGAGTAAAGAGAGGTACTATGTATCTCCGACTAGCCGGCAGAGGGATGGGGGTCCCAAATGTCAGAATGTATCTTAAAGCTGTAATTTTGGAAACGGCAAGAGACTGGTGGAAGGAGGGAATAGACTCAGGCTGGAGACAAATAGAAGCCCACTTATCCCCAGGGAGTTCACTGAAACTCCTCCTCGCGGCTGAATCTCTGGGAAAGGTAGACAGGGAAGGACTCTTGCAATCAATGACAGCCCTACTTGAGGAATGGGGAAGTCTCACAAATAGTTGGTCTAAACTCCCGACCTCTGAGATTCCCCTATCCGCAATTCAGCTTCATGTTCCCTCCCTGAGCCTTACCCGGTGGAGGGAGCATGACTTGGACAAGCTGAGCGACCTCATGATCCAAAACAACCTGATGTCCTTCTCGGAATTTGTGGAATCCCACCCGTCCCTGGAACACACATTTTTACAGTTTTATCAGGCTATGCATTTTCTCCCGCTCCTAAAAGTGCAAACATAATCTGTCCCCTACAGGCCAGTCCCCCCTGCTGCACTTCATCTCCATGGAAGCAGAGAGACCCAAGGGCCTGTCGCTTCTATACAGGGGATTGGTGGATGGCAATTCTCTGTCCAGGCCCCCCTGTATGGAGAGGTGGGAGCGTGACCTGAGTTTTTCTGCCACCCTAGAGGAATGGGAAGGAGCCGTGCAATGCACGATGCGGGCTACCAGATGCATTAATCATGTCGAACTTTTGAAAAAAATTCATCTGCGCTGGTATACCCCCCCCTCTAGACTGGCGAACTTTGGTCGAGGTACCTCCCCCCTCTGTTGGAGACAATGTGGTCAAAGGGGAGACATGGCCCACATGTGGTGGGGATGCCCCAGACTGACTCCGTTTTGGCTGCTGGTGGCTAGCCTCTTGGAGACTCTCACGGGGATTAAAATCTCTCTGACACCGCAGCTGGCTACCCTCCACATTGGTTGTGAGGACTTCCCACCAGTGCCGCGTCATCTTCTTACATATATACTCACAGCGGCCAGAACATGCATAGCGGCAAAATGGAAGCTTGACTCCCCACCCTCCATGGCAGACCTGGTAGAACGATTGAACTCGATATTCTGCCACGAGTACTATCTTGCTCTAGACGTTGGCTCGAGACGTTATGTAACAGAGGCCTGGGACTTATGGGCTTCTCACCCATTGGCTCTCAGATACCATGCTGAATTGAACGACTGTTCTCTGTTGGTATATGGGGCTCTCTCTCTCTCTCTCTTTCTCTCTCCCTCTCTCGGCTTCCCTTTTCTTTCTTTCTTCTCCTTGCTCCTACGGTAGTAGTTTCCCCTCTGTCCTCCCCCCCTTCCCTGACCACCCCCTGACTACCCGGAGGACTCTGACCCCTGTCTTCCCTTCCCCTCCCTCCCCCTTTTATCCCTGAAGTTTTTAGTCTTCCCCTCACCCCTATTTTACGACAACTCGAGTGCCGGGATAATATGGATACAAAACTCACTATCAATTATTAGAACACTTGAAGCTAATCCATGTTTTGTTTATCCCCCTAGAAACTAATGTCAGCATACCAGCTTTAACTCGAAAAATGTAACAACTGACTTTATTATATGAGGAAGACTATACTTATACTTATACTTGTATTGTTTCACTAATAAGTTTTATACTCTAATAAACACTTATTGAAGACTAAATTCAAGGGTCCTGTTTGTGCTTTTACCTTTGTGAAAATGAAATAATTGAGGCTAAAACTAAATTTTTGAGGGAACAATTAAAATTCTCATTTTTTCCTTCCACATTGCTTTAATTCCTGTGAATCACCTGAAGGGTTAATAATCTTCTTGAATGTAGTTTTGAGTGTTTGATTGGTGCAGTTTTTGGAATGGTGTCATTTTTGGGTGTTTTCTGTCATATAGGCCCCTCAAAAGGACTTCAAATGTGATGTGGTCACTAAAAATATGGTTTTGTAAATTTTGTTGGAAAATTGAGAAATTGCTGATGAACTTCTTAACAAAAGAAACATTTTGTTTCCAAAATTGTGCTGATGTAAAGTACACATGTGGGAAATGTTATCTATTAATTATTTTGTGTCACATAACTCTCTGGTTTAACAGAATAATCCTTAAAAATTTGAAATTTGCTACATTTTCAATATTTTTGCCAAATTTCCAATTTTTTCGCAAATAAGCGCAACAATTATTGAGTTAAATTTACCAATAACATGAAGCCCAATATGTTCTGAAAAAAAAAATTCTGAATTGTTAGGATCCGTTGAAGCGTTCCAGAGTTATTACCTCATAAAGGTACACTGGTCGGAATTGCTAAAAATGGCCAGGTCAGTAAGGTTAAAACAGGCAGGGCGGTGAAGGGGTTAAAAGACAGTCACTGCCGGATCAGACATAGACCAAAGACAATCCAAAGTGTTTTCATCTGTCTCATTTTAGGGAATCTTCCATTTTTCATTTGGGGTTTCGTCTGAATTAAGTATTTCAGAGATCTACATAGAAACACCTATGGAATCGCTCATCGTAGAGCGAAAGATAAATGTGAGCTGAGCCTTATTGCAAACTTGGGTAGCAGAATAAACAATTATTTTGTACGCCATTCACCATATGGAATAAGTGATTAGATGGATTATTTTATCGGGTGAATGTGATTACAGCAACACCAAATTTATATAGTGTATTTATCTTTGGCTACTATCACACACTTGTAAAAAAAATGCTTTTTAACCCCTTCAGGCCAGGCAATTTTCAGTTTTTTGTTTTGTCGTCCCCTTCTTCCAAAAGCCATAACTTTTTTATTTTTCCGTCAATATAGCCATATGAGGGCTTATTTTTTTGCGTAACAAGTTGTACTTCTCAATGGCCTCATTCATTTTACCATATAGTGTACAAGAAAACAGGAAACAAAACTCTAAGTGCGGCAAAATTGCTAAAAAAGTGAATTATACACAATTGTTTTGGTTGTTTTATTCATCATGTTCACTATATGGTAAAACCGACATGCCAGTATGGTTGCTTCAGGTTGTTACAAGTTTGTAGACACCAAACGGGTATTCTTTTACTATTATCTAAGTGGTGAAAAAAAATTCAGAAGTTTTTTTTTTTGTTTTTTTTTTAAAAAGAATTTCACATTCTCATTTTCAGTGAGGGGGGGCCCAGAACGCTTGGGTCTTACCACACTGAAAATATCAGTCACCAGCTGCCTGGGTTTTACTTTGGCTGGCAATCAAAAATAGGGTGAAGCACATGCATTTTTTTCCCTAATTATGTATTTAAATTAAATAAAATAATGGGCTTCCCTTTATTTTGATTGCCATCCAAGGTAAGGCCAGGCTGCTGGGGGTGGCATCTAATAGCTTTTCGCTTTATCCGTGCAGATAATCAAAAATACAGTGAAGCGGTATGTTTTTTATGGGTGGGGGCGCAAGAGCCAATCACAGATGCTGTAACAGAGAATGAGCATCAGTGATTAGATGTTGGAGTAACCTGAAAACAGCCCATACTTTCTAGCATCTACCATGCTAGAATGTATTGGCTGTTTCCAGGTTACTCCAACAGGTAATCACAGATGCCCACTCTCAGCATCTGTGATTAGCTGTTCTGCCCCTCAGCAGTGACTATCCAGGAAATTAATGAGCAGTCCCAGAAGTACAAGCAAGTGGATGCCGATAAGTATAACGATTATGTTTAATCATGATCTTCTTTTGTTTTACATCCCCCCCAGCCCCCATCTTGTAAATTTAAAGTCCGAATTCAGGGTTCAGACTCAAGTTCGAGTCATGTTCGGCCCCAAACTTGAACTTTAAAAAAAGTTTGGTCAGGTTCGCCAAAATTGAACATCGGTGGGTTCGTCCATCACTAGTTATCAAACATCATCAGACTGCAGACAATACCGTAACCATAATAAGATAAGATGTAGTCTGCAGCTGAAATAGTGACAAAGCATATTTTATTGGACTCACCATATTTATTTTGTTGCTCCAATGCTAATATAGATAGGGGACACTTTTCAGTTGGCCTGTAGCAAACATTTGGTAAAAAAGATAATTGAAGCTGGCACATCCGTGAGTAGATTTAAAATTGATGCTTCTTTATTGAGTCCTCCATAAATAAGTTTCTTGTGTTGTTTCATTATAAATGCCTCACAAGTAACTTTTAATGGAGGAATCGATAAAGAAGAATCATTTTTAAAACTACTCATGGATGTATTAGATTATCGGTCGATTGACTTGTTATATTAGGAGGTACCAATTATTATATTTTTCAAACTAGGAAATACCAACTTATAAATGTTAAAAAATCTCTTTATTTGTATCAAAGATTAAAATGTGATAGACAAACCAAGGGGAATTAGACAAACATACACATTTATATACATTCCTGGGGGTTCAGCATATATAATTTCTCTAATAATAACATAGAAGGTCATAGACTTTTACCCAACAAGATAACAACTAAGTCGTCCTTAGGGTATAGTTTTATAAGTATAGACGTTTGTACTCTAGTGTCTCGTGCCCAATGTGGGAGAGGGACAACTTGTAAGAGAGAAATAATACAGATTTCAAACCCCTATATGGATTTCGAACAATGTTCTGAAACAGTTAATGAAGACCTTCCATTAGATTACTGAGCTCCCAGTATACATATGGATTAAACCTCCAACGCTTGACGCGTTTCGCCTTCTCAATGTCAGAAGGCTCATCAGAAGACTTTTGGGGTTACAGAAATAGTGTTCCGTCTAAAAGCAAAAGGATTGGCAAAACATTAGTTTACAAACAGAAAAATCTTGAAAATAGCTGCACAAGTCTAGATGGTACATAGTCAAGTACAGAGAAATAAGCATATATATATGTGCAAGGCCACCTAAATATATTACATACAATAAGTATACAAGAAATATATAATTAATCTAGTTGGACATATATGCATGTTCCCAAAATTATGTGAATAATTTTTGATGGTAAGAAAGGAATGAGGAGACATACCTTATAACCGTACATGCCAAATAAACAAATTCTTCGATAAGGCAAGAATACCCAAAAAGGTCAATAAGCAATAGATAGAGAGACCACGAAATTTTTCTGATAGAATCAAAATAAACAGAGAAATATATATTTTACCACAGGAAGATGGTGCATATCGTATATGTAAACTAAATGAAGGACTGCAGTACACATGGCAGCGTGCTTACCTAAGGTATTTGTTGTATGGTCATGAATGGGGCATCCAAAGAATTGGACATACTAGGGCATAGATAAACTGTGTGGGGACAGAGGTATATCAAGATCAATAAAGGTATTTGACAAAAAATAGATAGAAATATCAAGAAAATCACTTTTGGTAAAGAAATCATATTAAACCAAAACACAACGTCACATCAGCCTCTAAAGGCTCTAAGATCAAAACTGGGGTCGTAGTAAGAATCCCTCCAGTTGACCAATAAGTATATCTAGCCGTGCCCAGTATACCCATGTATACAAAAGAGTGTTTCTTGATTATCAATAAAAGTGACAATACAAGTTAATATAGATCTAGCAGTGCCCAGTATGCCTATGTATACAAAGAGTGTTCATTAACCATACATGTAGAAATAGGTCTAACAGTGCACAGTATGCCCATGTGTGCAAAGGGTGTTCATTAGTTATCAGTACCAGTAACAATACATATAGCTGTATCTTAAGAGAGGAAATAATACCTCATCTTAGTACAGCACATATGTTTAATTCATCCTTTATAACAAAAGAGTGGTCAAAAATGAAGAAATTAGCCCATAATTAGAATCAGAATGGAAAAAGGTTGACAGCATCTATAACTCACCCACTATGTAGTCATCCTGTGTCTCTGAATGCCTAGAGGAGAATGAATATACTTCTCTTTTATAGGGCAAAGCTTAGCTACTCATTGGTGATTAGTGGTAACAGGTGATGCAGGATCGCAATCACCTGTTCCTAATGCTGTCATTCTAAAGAGGCGTCCACCTTAGGTGTTTATTTGAGCTCCATGGTTACAATCACCACGGAGCTCTGTAAACTCACTTATGCGGAAAAAAAAAAAAAAAAAAAAAAAAAGGGGATGAAGCTGTACTGTTGTCTTTAAGATTGTGCACCATCTAGAGTGTGGAAAAAATAAGGGCATCCTGATTTAGCATGTATGTAAGAGTGATGTAGAGATGTATAACCTAAATTAAGGTTTTGGATGAAAGAGCATGCATATTAGCCATCAAGATTTACAAGTTGCAAACAAAGTTAAAAGAAAAAATACATAAAAGCCTATTTAGCTACAAAATCTAGATAACAGGAACTATATATATTTAATTGTTCCAATTTATGATGTACAACCCTTCTCGGGTAAATAACATCTTTAAGGGCCGGTATTTTAATCCATCAGAGCACCACTATTTCACCATACCCTGACAAAAAGCTGGTGAAAGCAAGTGTTGACTAGAGGAAGCAAGTATAACTCTGTTGTTCATTAAGGCCATTTGGTTGGACACTATTGAAGTTGTGGATCCACCTTGCTTCTTTTTGAAGAAGGGTTCTGTCAAAGTCTCCCTTTCTGGGTGAAGGTTTTGGTACTTCCAAAACTCTCACTTTTAGAGATTTGGAGTCCCCTTGGTGAAATTCACGGACATGTCGGGCAATCGGGGTGTCTCTATCATGTCTCACGTCACCAAGGTGTTCCCCAAATCTTTTACGCAGCTCTCTCTTGGTTTTGCCAATGTAGTCTTTAGGGCATGTGCAAGTAATCACATAAACCAGACCTTGTGTACTACAATTGGCAAAATCGCGTAAGGTGTAAACCATACCAGTTTTGGAACAGGTTACAGTTTTTGACGGTTGTACCCATGGGCAAAACTTGCAGTGTCCACATCTGTAAGTCCCTACCGTCTTCAAATTTTGCAGCCAATTATTCTGCAATTTAGGTTTTTGGTAGTGACTGCGGACCAACCTGTCACCAATTGATTGTCCACGTCTGTAGGTAACACTTGCGTATGGCATGATGTAATCTTTTAGATCAGGGTCCGCAAGTAAAATACGCCAATGTTTCCTCATGATAGCCATTATTTCCTCATTTTGGGCATCAAAAGTACCAATTAGTCTGGTGATGGATGAAATAGCCTCCTTTTTTTTGGGAACAAGTAATGTATCCCTCTTACATCGTTGTGCATTCTTATAGGCTGCGCTCAACGATGAACGAGGGTAACCTCTATCTAGGAATCTGTTCCTTAAAAGGTCTGCCTGTCTATGGAACTCATCATGAGTAGAACAATTCCGTCGTATGCGGATGTATTGTCCTTTAGGGATACCTCTTTTTTGTGGTTCCGGATGGTAACTTTCCCAATGCAGCAAATTATTCGTTGCAGTTGGCTTTCTATAAATACTAGAAACCACTCCACCTTTGTCATCCTTGGTAAGTAGGATGTCCAAAAAGGGCAGTCTATTATAACCAAACTCATAGGTGAAAAAAAGTCCCAAGTTGTTATTGTTGAGTTCCTGCACAAAGAGAACGAAGGTCTCCTTATCCCCTGCCCATAAGAGAAGGATATCATCCACGTAGCGACCCCAAAATGTAATATATTGGGTCCATTCACGCATGGCGTCGCTAAAAACGTGAACGTCTTCCCACCAGCCCAGGAGCAAATTAGCATATGAGGGCGCAGCCAAGCTCCCCATAGCTGTGCCCCTGAGCTGGTGGTAGAACTGGCCAGAGAAAGTAAAGTAATTATGTGTCAGCAGGAACTTCAAAAGACCTATAACGAACGAGTTATGTTGGGTGAATTGTCTGCCTCTAGCTTTAAGGAAATATTCTACAGCCTCCAACCCTAGATCATGTCGGATCGAACTGTATAATGACTCGACGTCAATGGACGCAAAATAAGTTGTTTCATCCATCGTAATACCATCGAGTTTGACCAGGAGGTCACTTGTGTCCCTTACATATGATGGTAGAGCAAGGACAAATGGTCTTAAGATCTTATCCAAATAGACCCCCACATTCTGTGTGACAGAGTTGATCCCTGAGACTATTGGTCTTCCCTTTAAAGGTGCTAGTCCCTTATGTATCTTGGGGAGTGCGTAGAACGTGGGTATCATTGGAGCAACTGGGGTCATAAATTTCATTTCGTTTTCTGAAATTAAATGAGCCTCTAGACCCTTGACTAGGATTTCATAGAGTTCATTTGAGAAATTGATAGTTGGATCTTTTATCAATTTACCATAAAACGTTTCATCCCCTAGAATGTTCAAACACATAGTCGTATAGTTGCTGTGATCCATTATAACCACATTACCCCCTTTATCTGAGGCCTTAATAATTAGATCGTCATTTTTAGACAAATCATCCAAATGTTTTTGTTCCATTCGGGTGAGGTTAAATTTGTTTTTGGAAGTGAAGGAGGGTATTTTGGAAAGTTCATCACTCACTATCTTAAAGAAGATGTCAATTGAATCAGTTCTATCAGTTGGAGGCATCCTTTTACTAGATCTCTTTAAAGTAGTGAAAGGCCCGGTACCTAGGGTACCAAGGTTTTCAGACTCCAATTCATTTAGCTCCTGCAATGATATACGTTCTTCCTCGCTGATTCCTGATAGAGCAAGATCTTCCTTTTTTGTGTTATGGAAAAATCTTTTCCACTTAAGTTTTCTACAAAATAAGGAAAGATCTTTAGTCCAATTAAATACATCAAATTTTTGTGTTGGAACAAAGTTGAGGCCTTTTCTCAATACCTCCAACTGTTCCTTCGATAGTGTATATGATGATAAATTAATCACCTGATTATTTACGTCCTGGGAGGGAGTGGGGTTTCCCCTACCCTCTGTGATCTTAGGCCATAAGGGACCCCTCTCTGCTCTAAAAAAGAGGCACATATTGATGTGGATGGAAAGGGTGGTACTGATGAGGAAGAAACAGAGGTAGGTGCCGGTGTGGAGGGAAGTGTGACCGGCGGTATAGGGACCCTGAGGTCGTCCCATTTTTTATATGGTTTCCTCCGTCTCTTATTCTTTTTCGGAGGTTTTTTGGGGGCTGCTGGTGTCCTTGGGTTCTCTGGGTCAGAGGGTTCCCAATCGGTACTAGACTTATTACCAGAAGGGCCTTGGAGAAAAGCGTACGCCTTATTTTCTCTAAAATCTGCGGAATCTTTAATAAATTTATTATGTTTTCGATTTTTTAGAGAAATTTGAAAACGTTCGATAGAATTCTGCAGGATCCCCTCTCTCTTATTAAAGTCTGGATCTGCTTTAAAGCCTAGTGCGTATTTTATGTATTCCTCCAAAATTTTGGAAGTTCTCTCTAAAGTAATTCTTTCTTCTTCCAAAAGAAGGCCCATCAATCTTATTGAGGACTCTCTAGACTCTTTCTCCCAAAGTTCCAGCAGTTTAGGTGTTTTAGACCTATCCGCCGGTACTATGGGTATCCTAAGTCCCTTAGGGATAATCCCCTGTTTGATGTATCTCGTTAAGGACTGTACCTCCCACCATGATTTGATGTTGTTTTTGTAACATACAAACAGATCATAAAATATTTTTTTAAGATCTGTAGTTTTATTTGCACTGACACCTATATCGGTCTGATCTGAGAATACATCATCAGCTTCGAGTTGCCACTGGTTGGTATCAAGTGGTGCAGATAGAAAACCGGCCATTAAATTTATTGCATTAATTAGATTATCGGTCGATTGACTTGTTATATTAGGAGGTACCAATTATTATATTTTTCAAACTAGGAAATACCAACTTATAAATGTTAAAAAATCTCTTTATTTGTATCAAAGATTAAAATGTGATAGACAAACCAAGGGGAATTAGACAAACATACACATTTATATACATTCCTGGGGGTTCAGCATATATAATTTCTCTAATAATAACATAGAAGGTCATAGACTTTTACCCAACAAGATAACAACTAAGTCGTCCTTAGGGTATAGTTTTATAAGTATAGACGTTTGTACTCTAGTGTCTCGTGCCCAATGTGGGAGAGGGACAACTTGTAAGAGAGAAATAATACAGATTTCAAACCCCTATATGGATTTCGAACAATGTTCTGAAACAGTTAATGAAGACCTTCCATTAGATTACTGAGCTCCCAGTATACATATGGATTAAACCTCCAACGCTTGACGCGTTTCGCCTTCTCAATGTCAGAAGGCTCATCAGAAGACTTTTGGGGTTACAGAAATAGTGTTCCGTCTAAAAGCAAAAGGATTGGCAAAACATTAGTTTACAAACAGAAAAATCTTGAAAATAGCTGCACAAGTCTAGATGGTACATAGTCAAGTACGGAGAAATAAGCATATATATGTGCAAGGCCACCTAAATATATTACATACAATAAGTATACAAGAAATATATAATTAATCTATGTTGGACATATATGCATGTTCCCAAAATTATGTGAATAATTTTTGATGGTAAGAAAGGAATGAGGAGACATACCTTATAACCGTTTGTCAAATACCTTTATTGATCTTGATATACCTCTGTCCCCACACAGTTTATCTATGCCCTAGTATGTCCAATTCTTTGGATGCCCCATTCATGACCATACAACAAATACCTTAGGTAAGCACGCTGCCATGTGTACTGCAGTCCTTCATTTAGTTTACATATACGATATGCACCATCTTCCTGTGGTAAAATATATATTTCTCTGTTTATTTTGATTCTATCAGAAAAATTTCGTGGTCTCTCTATCTATTGCTTATTGACCTTTTTGGGTATTCTTGCCTTATCGAAGAATTTGTTTATTTGGCATGTACGGTTATAAGGTATGTCTCCTCATTCCTTTCTTACCATCAAAAATTATTCACATAATTTTGGGAACATGCATATATGTCCAACTAGATTAATTATATATTTCTTGTATACTTATTGTATGTAATATATTTAGGTGGCCTTGCACATATATATATGCTTATTTCTCTGTACTTGACTATGTACCATCTAGACTTGTGCAGCTATTTTCAAGATTTTTCTGTTTGTAAACTAATGTTTTGCCAATCCTTTTGCTTTTAGACGGAACACTATTTCTGTAACCCCAAAAGTCTTCTGATGAGCCTTCTGACATTGAGAAGGCGAAACGCGTCAAGCGTTGGAGGTTTAATCCATATGTATACTGGGAGCTCAGTAATCTAATGGAAGGTCTTCATTAACTGTTTCAGAACATTGTTCGAAATCCATATAGGGGTTTGAAATCTGTATTATTTCTCTCTTACAAGTTGTCCCTCTCCCACATTGGGCACGAGACACTAGAGTACAAACGTCTATACTTATAAAACTATACCCTAAGGACGACTTAGTTGTTATCTTGTTGGGTAAAAGTCTATGACCTTCTATGTTATTATTAGAGAAATTATATATGCTGAACCCCCAGGAATGTATATAAATGTGTATGTTTGTCTAATTCCCCTTGGTTTGTCTATCACATTTTAATCTTTGATACAAATAAAGAGATTTTTTAACATTTATAAGTTGGTATTTCCTACTCATGGATGTAGCAGCTTCACTTTTCCTTTTTGTTCCATCATCACACATAATCATTTACATCCAAGTATCTTAAAGCTGACATCTTCTCTGACTGGAGTTGGTCTCTTTCTATTCTTGCAAGTAATAGGATTATCGCACAGAACCTAATTCCAAAATTGCAACCTCACCAGGTTTCTCCCATTAACCCCCCCGAAAAAAAACAAGTAAAGATTATATCAATTTTTGGAGCATGCGCTTTCTATTCTTCTCCATCTTGTTCAGATGCCATGATGACTTTTTCACATCCAGAGTTTGTCTCTGTAAATTTCCCTATTCTACGGTTTTCTGCAGCACATCCTGACATGGTGCCCTTAAAAATAGAAGCATGATTATAATGCTCCTGAATAAAAATATCTTAATTACACTGTGCCCCTAAATGAATAATTGTTTTCACTGTGCTCTCTACACAAAATATGAACCACACTCTGTCCTCTCTTATGGTACATGCCCACTACACTGGCCTATCCTTTTCATACTGGACATCTGCTTCACACTGCCCTCTAACACTGTTTCCACCGTATAGTGTGTAGGCTCTATCCTATGCTCCTTCATTGCACTTCCCCTCCTTGGCATATTGTCATTTCCTTGCTGCACCGTCACACTGTCCCCTACACTCTACCCAGTCTATATTTTGTGCCCCCTCACACTTTTTTCCACCACACTGTCTCCTCACACTATTCCCTCTCCCTCATACTGTTTTCTCACACATTCCCCTTGCCTCTCACTATACTGTCTCCTCACACTATTTCCCCCTCCCTCATACTGTTTTCTCACACATTCCCCCAGCCACTCACTATACTGTCTCGCCACATTATTTTCCCCCTCATA
The DNA here is from genome assembly GCA_033576535.1 of Allobates femoralis. Classification (NCBI taxonomy): domain Eukaryota; kingdom Metazoa; phylum Chordata; class Amphibia; order Anura; family Aromobatidae; genus Allobates; species Allobates femoralis. Next base: position 557,828,814 of record JARQOC010000003.1, read on the forward strand.
CTTTTTTCTCACACATTCCCCCAGCCACTCACTATACTGTCTCGCCACATTATTTTCCCCCTCATACTTTTTTCTCACACATTCCCCCTGCCACTCACTATACTGTCTCGCCACATTATTTTCCCCCTCATACTTTTTTCTCACACATTCCCCCAGCCACTCACTATACTGTCTCGCCACATTATTTTCCCCCTCATACTTTTTTCTCACACATTCCCCCTGCCACTCACTATACTGTCTCGCCACATTATTTTCCCCCTCATACTGTTTTCTCACACATTCCCCCAGCCACTCACTATACTGTCTCGCCACATTATTTTCCCCCTCATACTTTTTTCTCACACATTCCCCCTGCCACTCACTATACTGTCTCGCCACATTATTTTCCCCCTCATACTTTTTTCTCACACATTCCCCCTGCCACTCACTATACTGTCTCGCCACATTATTTTCCCCCTCATACTGTTTTCTCACACATTCCCCCAGCCACTCACTATACTGTCTCGCCACATTATTTTCCCCCTCATACTTTTTTCTCACACATTCCCCCTGCCACTCACTATACTGTCTCGCCACATTATTTTCCCCCTCATACTTTTTTCTCACACATTCCCCCTGCCACTCACTATACTGTCTCGCCACATTATTTTCCCCCTCATACTTTTTTCTCACACATTCCCCCTGCCACTCACTATACTGTCTCCTCACACTATTGCCTCTCCCTCATACTGTTTTCTCACACATTCCCCCTGCCACTCACTATACTGTCTTCTCACACTATTCTCCCCTCTCTCATACTGTTTTCTCACACATTCCCCTTGCAGCTCACTATACTGCCTCCTCTTACTATTCCCCCCTCCCTCATACTTTTTTCTCCCATATTCCCCCTGCCACTCACTATATTGTCTCCTCACACATCTTATTAACTTCTTTACCAAGTAGTGATATTTTTAGGAGGTAACAAAATATAGTATTTATCAAAACCAGGAGATACCAACTTATTAGCGTTAAAAATATATCTTTTTATTCATATCAAAAAGTTAAATGTAAGTGACCTACAAATTAGATAAACATGTACACATATATACAAAATCGGGAACCTAGCACATGTTAATGTACATACATATGAACAGAAAGTTGGGAGGTCATACTCTTTTTACCCAAGAGGATTCAATTGTGTCATCCTTAGGGGAAAAACTCAGTATACACTGATACTTATACTCTAATGTCTCAAAAAGGAGTAAACCAATAGAGAAGCAGCTTTATGAGGAAAGAGAAAAACACATTTCAAAACCTGATGTAGGTATCAAACAGGGTTTTGAACAATCGTATGCTAGTGACCTTCCATCAGGTTTCTGGGTTCCCAAGGTTTACTCCTTTTTGAGACATTAGAGTATAAGTATCAGTGTATACTGAGTTTTTCCCCTAAGGATGACACAATTTTGAATCCTCTTGGGTAAAAAGAGTATGACCTCCCAACTTTCTGTTCATATGTATGTACATTAACATGTGCTAGGTTCCCGATTTTGTAGATATGTGTACATGTTTGTCTAATTTGTAGGTCGCTTACTTTTAACTTTTTGATATGAATAAAAATATATATTTTTAACGCTAATATGTTGGTATCTCCTGGCTCCTCACACATCTTCCCAACTCCCCATACAGTTTCCACACACATTTCCCGCTTCCTGCACATAAAAACTCCTAACACATTTCCTAACTCTCCATTTATTATACTGTCCATTCACGCATTCCCCTTCCTAACTCTACATATTGTCTCCTCATACATAATATGTCCCTAGATAAGAAAGTATAATTCAATATTTATGATCCTTAAACATAAATTATTGTCGACCCCAGGCTTTGGGGTACTCGGTATCAGGCTTAAAGGGGTTAACGCTCCTGTTGTCACGGGGAGTGGCGACCGCGCCTGATCCCATGTCTTGGGTATATCTTAGAAAAGGGGATTATTTACAGGGGATTATATACAGTTTGTCATGATGCCACCTGCAGTTTCTGGTGAGGTGTCACCAGCGCCGCCGCAGTCCGCCGGAGGTAGATGGTAGTGCGGCAAGTTTGGCAAAGTCCTCTACAGGTAGGGCTGGACCTCCGGGGCAGCGTTCCTGTATGGGGAACAAGTTCATTCAAAGGAAAACACAGGCAGAGACAAATTCACTTTTCCTCCGGGTACTTTACTGTTCACTTGCAGTGGTAGCATACAAAGTTACAGTTCAGCACTCCTGATGTTATGAGGACAGGTAGCTTAACGGGTGGCTGCACGTGGATCCCTGGTGGTATGGTGGAACCCTTGGTGTGCTCTTGTGCTCTAACCCCGTCTATTCCTTCCTGCTTTCCAGTTGTGGTGTGAAGCCTGGTGACTTGGAATCAGCCTGACCTCCTTTCCTCTTTCACCTTTGCTGCTATCGGGTGACCCTCTACTGGCTGGCCGCTCGTTCCTCTGGCGGTGCCTGGTACCCTCTTTCGGTCTGCTGTTGTGCCCGGAAGAAACATAGACTCCACGGGACTCCGGATTCTCTGTGGTCCTAAAGAATCCCACAGGTGCGGGTTCCGGTACCCGATAAGCTGTCTGGGAGACCCTGCCGACGGCCCCTTTTCCCAAACCGGCTGCTCTCCTGGAAAGCTCTCTTTCTTCCTTAGACCTTCTCTTCTTCTTCCATGCTCCTCCAACTTTCGATCAATGACCCAAAAGCTAAAAACCTTAGAAGCAAAGACCTCCTTGTTCCCCCTAGAGGTGTTTTTATTTCCTCCAGGGTAACCTCCCACCGTGTAAACTAACGTGGGAGTGTTGAGATGGGTTCCACCTACCCCTCTAGGGTCCACCTGTAGCTGGAGCACTACACCTCTTTAAGGGTGCAATACTCTTCTGTGACACCTGCTTGGCAGGGAGCCACATTATCCAATGTGCAAGTCAAGAAAAACATGTCCATTAACAACCTCCAAGATATTTAATAAGTTGATCCTAAGATAGGGGTCCAAAACCCCTCTTGTATTATACCCCCCAACAATGCAGCATTTTCAGGAGAAAGAAGAGTATCCTAATTTTTACTCTATTTAGTTAACTGTTGCCTTTACTTTTTCCTAATATTCTGCAATAATGTGGCGCTCCTACAGTCTGGTCACCACAGAGGGGTACTGCACCCAATCCAAGGGTGCAGTATTCCTGTCTGCAGTAAACAGGATGGTAAGTCCAGACACCCACAAACACACCCAACACACCCAGTATCAGGGATGGCGGGTGAACCCAATAGTGGGAAAGCTCAGACAGTCAGTGGGACGGCAGGGAGAGAAAAGTGGTGGGTGGGATAGTTGGAAGAGCAGTCAGGAAGTAGGAGAGGAGACAAAAGGGAAACACAACAGGAAGTGGGAGTTCAGTTCAGTTGGAGAGAAGGTTGGCGGAGTAAGCAGGAGAGGAGTGACCCGGAGGACTTCAGCAGAGATGAGGCTCGTCCCGAGTTCCATTACAACGGACTGCAGAGAAACAGAGGGAGCCCCAGGGGCACGGGCAGTGAGTGATCCACCTGTGCACCCAAATCTAAAGTAAAGCGGAGGGGCAAGGCGAGCACCAGAGACCCGGCCCTGAAGGTGGCGAGGAGACTCCAAGCTCCAACCACAGAACTGGTGGGCACGAGATATAGAGGAGCTTTGGCCAACTCCCGGCACATCCACCAAGAAGGCAGCCATACAAGGGTTAGGGACACGGCCGTTTGCCCGACAAGGCCCATGGCTGCTGGATCGGGGCACTGTGCGCAGAGACGCGTGCAGGTATGGGGTGAGCAGGCAGCACTGAGGATGAACGGCCCAAGAAGGGAGGAACACGAAAGGGGTGTACTGGATAAGCCATCCTGGTTGCTCAGGACGTCCTGGACTGCAATTGAACCTGAGTTTGTAACCTGTGGTGCGAGCAGAGAAAGCCAAGTAAATTGGGTTTGGAACTCAGAATTGTGTGTGAGACTGTTAATTTCTCACCTGATGAGTCGTAGGCTGAAACACTGCGCAGGCCACAGGAGCCTGCCTGTGAGATGCTCCGATCCCTCCCTGCAGCTAGATCAGCCCCGCTGGCCCACCATTACCCAATACCTCTATGTCGGATGCCCTGGGGATCCACTCCACCCTTGGGGAGCGATACCATCATAGCTGCTATCCCATTATCCTCAGAGGTCCCGGACTGCAGCAGCGGCCATACCACGGGTGGCTTCATGACAACCACCTCCCAAATCCCCTACTCCATAAAGCTTTTCCCCTTTTTATTGACCGCTCCGGGGCCACGTACAGGGTTACGCCACCGTGACATCATGATTCCTCAGACGACATCGCCAGAGAGGGAGAGGCCCAGCTCCGAGTACCTCACAATTCCCCAGGGGCAAATCAATATCATTGGCTGGTACTGTGTTTTCACCAATTGCTGGCATCAGATATTGTATATATCTGATTGCTGAAGACTCAAATATTGGGATCCCCATTGATCATCTGTACAGGGGTTACTAGCTGACTGTTTCTCCTCATTACGTCCTCTGCATTGAAGAGGAATCTGAATGGAGCAGCCATTACCGTTTAGCAGCTCTGTTGTGATCCCCACAACACATGGTGGAATGCCGCTGAATACATACAGTAATAAATATACATTCTGCTGTTTTCCTATGTGTAATATTTTATTTATTTCTTTATTATTCTATGGCCAGAACACTTATAATAACATCCATTAAATGTGCTAGTAAACCAAAAAGTGCAAACCTATTCTACAAAATAAAGTATAATCATGTAAACAATTATTTGTACCAGTCGCAACATTTTTCTAGTTCCTCATCAGTAAATGACCAGGCAACAGCTTCAGAGACTTGTAGCAGATGGGCTTTTGTTTGCACACGTACAATTACATATCATTTGCAGAATAAAAAATATCATTTCTGTTAGAGGAAAACCCTAACCATTACCATGATCTTTCCCTGGCAATATCTCACGTTCTTACAATCAGCAGTGCCTAGTTGATAATTCTGCGTCTCACCTGAATAGCACATTAATGAGTAAAGAGAAAACATGTTCTGATACATACTATAGCCAAATCCTATTTATTGTATAATGTGCTGGTCTGGAATGAAACAATCCCTCCATCTGTGCTGGAACAGATAATAAGTGCAGCAAATTACTAATATAGATATGCAAATAAAATAGGAGAAAAGCTACCTCGTATTTAGCATTTACACTTTGAAGTGTTTTCATTTCAATGCTTGAATACAAATGATAAATTAACAAGATCAGAACGTGATAGTGAATCACATGGTTGTCAGTGTTTAGGTGTATCACTGAGCATATGAACGCCATATTTCTGCCCAATCAGTATACCACTTATTTCAAGCACACTACTTGTTTGGGAAAATATTTTTGTCTAAATACGGTAGTATTCAACTGAGCATTTACGAAAGCATAAGGAGGCCATATGGCTCAATTCAAGGCCTCCACCTACTACTCCAGGTGCATTAATTGGCCAAAATATCACCTGTCCTTTATAATGTATCTGTATTGAAGAATGGTATGACTAAAGGGCATACACGCTTCAATGCCCCAGTGATCCGACCAACGATCCGACTTAGCCTGGATCGCATGAACGTCGTTCATTGATCGCTAGTGAGGTGTCACACATACAGATAAATTGAACGACGCAGCAACGATTCCGCGACAAGCGAACGATACTTGTGGTCGTTTGGTCGCCTACGTCCTTCAGTTCTGAATAGGCAAAGTCGTAAACGAGATAGTTGGAAAGGTGTCACACAGAACGATGTTGCAGGTTGAACGAACAACGAACGACTGATTTATGGACATGTTCATAAACCTACGATCAATGATCTAATGACTTATCGTTCGTCATATCTATGTGTCACACGCAACGACGTCGTTATGACGTCGCTGCACCGCCCCAAAAGCCGTGATGTAGCAACAATATCGTTAACGATATTATAGCGTGTAACAGGCCCTTAAGGCATTGCTTTTATCTGTAAGTTACCTTGTTAATAGTAGGTAACCTTTGCTGCTATAACCAAGATCTAGAGAATAAGAGAAAAGAAATGTGTAGGAAAGACTGGGATCAAAGAAATCTATTCAGTCTGAGATCAAAAAATTCAATCTTTATTTAAACACTTATAGCCATGTTTAAGAACAGAACATCTAAAAAAACTTAAAACGTGTGAGGCACAGCAAAGCCAAAGACTAACAACTATGTATAGGATATTTACATATCAAAAGAATCAGCAACAAAAGCTGTATTTATGAATTATGACGAGAGAGGTCTCCCTGAAATTCTACAATGTATTAGTCCTGGCTAAGAAACCCAGAGAAATGGAGTTATACGTACCATGATTATACCAGAAGAAAAAATAAAAAAACAACAAGTTAATAGCCCAGGCTGTGAGTAAGGCCTCTGTGATAATATAACCAAACAAAAAAACACAGCTATACATGATTCATATGAGAAGCTCAGAAACACGTGGTTTAATTGGATGAGTTTCCAACAATCTGACCTGTATAAGTCTCACAGAAGCTCCTGAGGAACTTGCTCTTAAGAACTGGTTAGTAAATGGGTGCGATTGAGAGTTCCTTTTACTCCATTGAGGTTTGGTAACTTCACGAGACCCCTACCTTACCCTCCCTTCTACCCCTCTTCATACCCCACCACCCATCCTATCCCCCGTTCTGGTCTATTCTACTCTTTTCTTTCTTTATGTGTTTCCTATCTTTTCCTTTCTTTTTTTTTTTTTTTTTTTTTTTTTTTTTGTCTTTCATTGTCATTATTATTGGTAATAGACGGATACCTATGGAGTACGTTATGCTTGTTTTATAATTATGACTGGCAAACAACTCCGATGTGTTATACTAGACAGCTTGTTTTTCATGCCAGAGTTAGTTTTAATATTGCTATAGTAAATTGAATACTTTTATCAAGCTTATTGACTATTAGAAACTGATTCGTGATTCAATTAATGAGAATACATTTTATTAAGAACAGTTCTTTGTACTTGCAAGATGATTGAATCTGTAAGTTTTGGTTCTTTTTTCTATTGTTACTATAAAACGAAAAATAAAGAATTATAAAAAAAAAAAAAAAAAAAAAAAAAAAAAAAAAAAAAAAAACACAAAAACCAACTGTTATAGAAAGACAATGATGATGTATTAAACCCTGTCTATAAACAGGTAAGGTACAGCTGATTCTGAAAATGCACAGTTAGAATAAGTGGAATATTAAGGCTTTTAATGACAAGACAGTAAACCTTGAGGTAGAAAATATCTTACCGGTAATAGAAAAACTAAGGGATAAGAGAGTCAAGGAAAACAATATCACTAAGCATAGGAGTCCATGACATATTTCCATTCAGTGGAACAAATATCTCCTAATAACAGGCAGGACCATGCGTTGAGGGTGAAAAAGACCCCGACACCCAACGCATGTTGCTGCCCGCAAGCAGCTTCATCGGGGCACTGAATGGAAATATTATTCATGGACTCCCATGTTCAGTGATATTGCTTTCCTTGACTCTCATATCCCTTAGTTTTCCTATAAAGAAGTTTTCTACCTCAAGATTGACTACCTTGCAAAAATAAATATTTGGATTTTTTCCTGCAGCCCCACTACCAGCGATTCAGAAAATACATCATTTGAGAAGCCAGTTTGGGACTATGCATCTCAAATTACTAGTACGAGACAAGTCTCTAGCCAATTCTCTCCAGCTGGCACTCATAGATTGACGGGTCTCCCTCTATGTGCTTGCAATATGAAAGACTTGTAAGTCTACTAGTGTGGGGTAGGGAGAATCTGCAGGAGTCTTGTGTCCAACTCATCAACAAAGATACATGGTTCCTCTGAAATGCAGAAGAGTTTTAGAGCAATATATGCATGACTACAAAAACAGAGCTAGTGTCTGACTAATGCTGACTGTGGTTCAAGTAGCGTGAATTTACTGTTATGTTAACTGTAAAAAGGATCTTTTGTTAAACTAGCCACATTATGGAATAGTGGCTGCAGAGCTATTATTATTATTATTTATTATAGCGACATTTATTCCATGGAGCTTTACATGTGAAAAAGATGCATCTATAGACAAGAATAATAATTACCGTATATACTCGTGTATAAGCCGACCCGTGTATAAGCCGACCCCCCTACTTTTGCCCCCAAAAACTGGGAAAACTTATTGACTCGCGTATAAGCCGAGGGTGGACTCCAGCACAGGTATACAACCCCCAGCAGTGAGGTATACAGCAGCCTCCCCAGTGGTAGTATACAGCAGCAGCCCCAGTGGTAGTATACAGCAGCCCCAGAGGTATATACAGCCCCAGAGGTATATGCAACCCCAGAGGTATATGCAGCCCCATATGCAGCCCCAGAGGTATATGCAGCCCCATATGCAGCCCCAGAGGTATATGCAGCCCCATATGCAGCCCCAGAGGTATATGCAGCCCCATATGCAGCCCCAGAGGTATATGCAGCCCCATATGTAGTCCCATATGTATATGCAGCCCCATATGTATATGCAGCCCCATATGCAGCCCCAGGGGTATATGCAGCCCCAGAGGTATATGCAGCCCCATATGCAGCCCCAGAGGTATATGCAGCCCCATATGCAGCCCCAGAGGTATATGCAGCCCCATATGCAGCCCCAGAGGTATATGCAGCCCCATATGCAGCCCCAGAGGTATATGCAGCCCCATATGTAGCCCCATATGTATATGCAGCCCCATATGTATATGCAGCCCCATATGCAGCCCCAGGGGTATATGCAGCCCCAGAGGTATATGCAGCCCCATATGCAGCCCCAGAGGTATATGCAGCCCCAGAGGTATATGCAGCCCCAGAGGTATATACAGCAGCCCTAGTGGTGTATACAGCAGCCCCAGTGGTAGTATACAGCAGCCCTTAGGTAGTATACAGCAGCCCCAGTGCTGTATACAGCAGCAGCCCCAGGGCTGTATACAGCAGAAGCCCCAGGGCTGTATACAGCAGAAGCCCCAGGGCTGTATACAGCAGAAGCCCCAGGGCTGTATACAGCAGAAGCCCCAGGGCTGTATACAGCAGCAGCCCCAGGGCTGTATACAGCCGCAGCCCCAGGGCTGTATACAGCCGCAGCCCCAGGGCTGTATACAGCCGCAGCCCCAGGGCTGTATACAGCCGCAGCCCCAGGGCTGTATACAGCCGCAGCCCCGGAGGTATACAGGCCCCCCCCATCAAGCTCCAGGGCCCCCCCTTGAGGTCTGAAAAATAAAAAAGAATGAATACTTCACCTGTCCGACGCCTTCTGCCGCTGTGCGATCCCCAGTTCCAAGTGAGGTCTCTTCTGACAGGACCTGTGGTGATGTCAGAGGGGCGTTCCCGGGCACTCGCGGTCATGTGATACATATCACATGACAGCGAACAGCCAATCAGCGCTGGGAACGCCCCGGGAACGCCCCCCCTCTGACGTCACCACAGGTCTTCTCAGTACACCTCACTGAATGAAGCCCGGGATCGCGTGTCGGCAGCTGCGGACGGCGCGACAGGAGACTGGTAAGTATGATATTCCTTTACAGGACGCCGCTCAAGGGGGGGGCCCTGGAGCTTGATGGGGGGGGGCCTGTATACCTCCGGGGCTGCGGCTGTATATATATACATATACTCGCGTATAAGCCGAGGGGGGACTTTTCAGCCCAAATTTTGGGCTGAAAAAGTCGGCTTATACGCGAGTATATACGGTATCAACAAGACATGGCATACATAGGTACAGGAGAGAGGACCCTGCCTGCGATGGTTGAGGGTACACTAGGAAATGTTAGAGCTGGTTGTGCGGCAGTTTGGTGGACTGAGGCTAACTGCAGGTTGTAGTCTTGTAAGAAGAGGTGAGTCTTCAGGTTCCTTTTGAAGGTTTCCTTGGTAGCCGAGAGTCTGATGTGTTGAGGGAGAGAGTTTCAGAGTATGAGGGATGCACAAGAGAAATCTTGTATGCGGTTGTAAGAAGAAGATCTTGAGAGGAATGCAGGTTGTGTGTACGTAAGTACCGGGATACCATATCACAGATGTATCTGGAGGAGAGGTTGTGGATGGCTATGTACGTCATTGCTAGAGTTTTGAATTGGAGTCTCTGAGTAATGGCGAGCCATAGAAAGGCTTGGCAGAGAGGAGAGAGGCATTAGTCGGGTACCAGTTTTAGGATAGATTTGAGGGGTTCAAGAGTGTAAGAAGGAAGACCAGAGAGCAGGAGGTTGCAGTAGACGAGGCAGAGGATGATGAGGGCATGCACAAGTGTTTTTGTAGTTTCTTGGTCAAGGAATGTACAGATCCGGGAAGTATTTTTGAGTTGGTGCTGGCAGGAGGTGGCAAGGGCTTAGATATGTGGCTTGAAAGAGAGCACAGAGTAAAAGGGTTACTCCGAAGCAGCGAGCATCCAGGACTGGGGAAAGTGTACAGCCATTGACTTTGATGGATAGGTCTGTTGGAGTGGTAGAGTGAGGTGGGGTAAAGATGATGAATTCTGTTTGGCCATGTTCAATTTTACAAATCGAGTAGAAAAAAAAGATGAACTAGCGGACAGACATTGTGGGATTTTGGTTAGTAATGAGGTGATGTCAGATGTGATGAGAGCTAAATAAAACGTGAAAATATTAGCTCATTTACCTTTTCCACTACATGACATTGACCAATCATAAACAGGAGGTGTCATGCAAGGGAAAAAGAACACATCCCCAAAGAAGGTCAGAAGAACATAAATTCTCATGTGAGACATGTAAATACAGACAGCCCTGCTTTCAGCCCTCATCTCTGTAGTCCCTGTGTAGAATATAGAAGAGTTACGTGAAACTGGTGAAATGAACATGATTGGAAACAAAAAGGTTCTGCTTGCTTTCCCAATATATGTAAAACAACTGCACTATAGTGTTATTGGCACTATAATGACCTTGTTGAATTTCAGGATTATTTACAAATCCTACTAAATAACCATTTGGTCCATAGCAGCTTACATATGTTTAAACCGTTTCTGACAACGATGTATCTGCACTAGGGTTAATGGTAAACTAGAAATATATAATAGCAGTCTTGGACTCTGGGATGTCTTTGTTATCAATTTTATAAAAGGGTAGGGGACTTTAGTTTTCAACTCACTTACAGAACACAATAGCTCCTTAATATTCTGGAGAATAAATACTTACAACACATATTAAAAAATAGCACAAGCACTTTCTGCCCTTTCTGTTGGAAAAGAAAGAAGTATGGCCAGCCATGTAATGCAAGAATTAAATAAAATGTCCTTGTTAAGAAGCACATCTAAAGATAAAGTGGCTTAAGATTCAATATTCAGTATCTGTAACTCTTCTTTACAGGTCTCAGCATAGTATCCAAAGACCAACTTCCGCTGACTACAAAAAGAACAAGAATCAGTTACAGGGAGATAGAATCACAGGTTTGTATGTATTGCTTCTTAACCCATCAAGGCACATCTATATCCAAGTAGTAGACATCTCCTTTAAGGACACAGTTATTTTTTTCTTTTCACTTTATTACCGCGTTCCTAGAGGCATAGCTGTTTATTCTTTCAGTCGGATAGACATATGAGGATTTTTTTTTCCAGTAAAAATTGTATTTGTATCACTACATGGATTGGATTCAGGGACTGAGTCCGCTCCTTACAGCATGAGTGCTTGCTTTATTGCATAGCTAGCATCTGAGAGTGACCATATGTCCCAACTGTCCCAGATATGGATGTATTATCACTACATGGATTGGATTTAGGGACTGAGTCCACTCCTTACAGTATGAGTGCTTGCTTTCTTACATAGCTGGCACCTGAGAGTAACCATATCTCCCAACCATCCCAGATTCAGAAGGACTGTCCCAGGATTTGTCCCAACTCTTCGCCGTCTCTGTAGCTCCTCCTCCTTTTCAGGGAGCTGGGCCAGCATCCCTCTACACATACATAAATAAGATAAACCACTATGTATTTTCTTTCTGAGAATTGAACCTGTAGTATCCATGTTCACAAGAAGCAGATTATACAGGTACATTGAGATACATATGTACATAGAGATACAACTGTGCATAGCAGTGTGCTTCTATGACCCTCTATTCTAGAGGTTAAAGAGTCAGATTTTTTTTGTTCCTATGAACTACCTAAAAACTACTAAAAAATTATGAAAAACAATTACAAAACTGTAAAAGAAAATGAACGTCACATATCAGCAAATAACATTGACATATTCAATGTCCCTGGAATCGTAGCGACCTGCACAACACAGCGGATCAGATTATTTATGGTGATGGGTAAATGGTGGAAAAAAATGATGTGATAGATTTTTTCTCTATTAAATCCATACAAAATGTAATAAAAATGTAATGCTGAGGCCTCTGGAGTCATGCTTTAATATATTGTATATTTAGGTCACCGCTTATACCCGCCTGCTCTATGGTTAACATAGAGCAGGGAGGGGAAAGGTGGTGATGTCAGAGCAGGAGGCCGGACGCCGCACCTCCTGCAGTGACATCACCGCTTATACCCACCCTGCTCTATGTTAACCATAGAGCAGGGTGGGTATAAGTGGTGACATCACCGCAGGGGGCGGGGCTAAACTGACATTTCTAAAAAAAAACAAAAAAGAACAAAACTCTGTTATGCTGCAGAAGAGGGAGACAATGATTGGCAGCGGTAAGCAGATTAAACATGTAGGGGGTGTGAATCTGCCCTTCGGCTTCAGCCTCTAGCCACCTCCTTTCTGGCTGCAGGATGTAAGTTTTCTAAGTGTATTTACTCAGGGTACAGGGGAATCAATGGCTGGGGGACCCCTTATCTGGATGCTTCAGACATGCTGCATCCAGTGCTGTAATTAGATCACCATGCCTGGTTTGGTGACAGGTCCTCTTTAAGGATAGGCGCCAACTCTTAGGTAGGCATATCAAATAAAATAAATTACCTGATTCGTCTGTTCAACCCTTCTTTGGGAAGTTTATTTAACCCCATTACGACCAATGACGAGTTTAGCCGTCATAAAAAGATGTCAGTTCCCGCATCATGACGACTAAACTCGTCATGGCTTTGAACTGTCAATGCTTGTAAACAAACAGTGACAGTTCAAATCTAACAGCTGTCAGTGACAGCTGAGGGTCAGGGGCAGAGGTGTGAGCACCCTTTTTAATGGTCCCCACGCTCAGAGTGATGTGATCAGTCAGGCAATCTGACTGACCGATCACATCATGATCGCACAGGGAAATGCTGAATATCAGCATTTCCCTTCAGGATCTCTGCAGGAGCCAGGCTGTCAGCTGTGCCCGGCACCTCCAATGATCCCCTGTCTGTGCCAGGTCCTCGCTCTCCGGTCCCCGCTCTTTGGTCCCCAGTGTTCTCCCCACTCCCTCTGCTAATCTCCCTCTTACTGGCCTCCTCCCTCTTTTCCCCGCTTTCCTGCTTCTCCGGTCCCACTGTCCTGCTCCTCTGGTCCGGCTGTCCTGCTCCTCCGGTCCCCTCTGTGCTGCTCCTCCGGTCCCCGCTGTGCTGCTCCTCCGGGCCTGCTGTCCTGCTCCTCAGGTGTCCGATGGCTTTGCCCTGCTCCTCTGAGCCTCATCCCCTGCATGGAGGAGATGAGGCTGAAAGGACAATCTGACAGCCAGGGGCACCGATCACTATGTGGTCGCTCTCCCTGTGTCGCCCCCCTAAGTGCTGTGATCTTACGATCACAGCATTTAGGGTCTGGGGAGAGGGAGTGCAGGGTCACTCCCCTCTCCCCATGGTGATCGGCCCATTATAATGTAATTGTGATGAGCCGATCACCATGGTTAACCAAAGGTTGCCATGGCAATCTGAGGTTGTCATGGCAACCTGAGGTTACCATGGCAACATCTGGTAACCTGACCCAAGCCTCATAGATCATGTGATCTCTGGGACTTTGGTCAAATTACCAGATGTCGCCATGGCAACCTGAGGTCATGGCAAACTGAGGTTGCCATGGCAACATCTGGTAACCTAACCCAAGCCTTAGAGATCATGTGATCTCTGGGACTTGGTTTGCAGCACTGACAGCTGTACTGTATGGGGGCCGTCAGACGCTGCAACATTGCCTGCAATGTCGTAAGCTATGCCGCGGGTGCGCGCTTGCTTCCGACATCACAGCCTGGCTGTCACATGGCAAGATGTTGCCAGTGACGATGCTGCAATGTGGGCGCACCCATTGCTTGCTGGGCTGGGAACAACCCAACAAGCGATCCGCAACAATGGTGCGGAATAGGCTAAATCGCTGCCAACATAGCTATTGCGGTGTCAGACGGCGCGATACAGCCTAATCGCTGGGGCCAGATTGCCAGGTTTACAAACATGTTCATAAACCTGGCAACCTGCAACCAGTGATTTTTCGCAGTTGCATCGTGCTGTCACACAGCACGATGCACTTGCGATATCGCCAGCAACATCGCTGAACATGTGACTTTTCAGCAATGTTGCAAGCGATATTGATGTGTGTGACAGCCCCTTATGGCAGATCATTGCCCTACAGTGTAGCAATAGTGTGACCCCTCAGAGACTGAAGCTAAGGGATCCTTGATCCTTTGCTGCAGTCTTTGGAGACGACTGACCATCGTGGGACCATCGTTGTGGACTACATCGGAGGGCATGGGGGGTAATAAAGATGGAGTCCAAATATGTGGCTGTGTTTTTTGTTCTAATAACATGATTTTTTCACGGTGTGTTGTGTCTTTTTTATATCAGTGACTTAGAGGTTTATAATGGCCGAGTCTAACATTGGCCCGACATTATAAACTGGCGTTAACCCTGTTATTACCCATTTGCCACTGACACCAGGGCAACTGGAAGAGTTTGGGTACAGCGCCAGGAAATGAATGCGCCATTTCCCGGGACGGCTGCGGGCTGCAATTTGCAGGTGCTTCACAAATTGATCCGTAAAAATGAAAAAGTACTTTTTTTTCACAAAAATTTTCTTTTGGCCTCAATTATTTCATTTTCACATGGGCAACAGGATAAAATGGATCCTAAAAATTGTTGGCCAATTTCTCCTGAGTACACCAATACCTCATATATGGTCATAAACCACTGTTTGGGCGCACAGCAGGGATCGAAAGGGAAGGAGCGCCATTTGACTTTTTTAATGTAAAATTAGCTCCAAAAGTCAAATTGCCCTCCTTCCCTTCTGAGCAGTGCCATGTGCCCAAAAAGTAATTTATGACCACATATGAGGTATCGGTGTACTCAGGAGAAATTGCCCAACAAATTTTATGATGCATTTTATCCTGTTGCCCATGTGAAAATGAAAAAATTGAGGCTAGAAGAACATTTTTGTTGGAAGAATTAAAATGTAAATTTTTTCCTTCCACATTGATTTAGTTCCTGTGAAGCACCTGAAGGGTTAATAATCTTCTTGAATGTAGTTTTGAGTAGCTTGAGGGGTGCAGTTTTTTGAATGGTGTCACTTTGGGGTGTTTTCTGTAATGTACACCCCTTCAAATGTAATGTGGTCACTAAAAAAATTTTTTTTAAATTTTGCTGGAAAAATGAGAAATTGCTGACGAACTTTGAACCCTTATAACTTCCTAACCAAACATTTTTTTTCACAAAATTGTGCTGATGTGAAGTAGTCATGTGGGAAATGTTAACTCTCTGGTTTAACAGAATAAAAATAAAAAATGTGAAAATTGCAAAATTTACTAAATTTTTGCCAAATTTCAGATTTGTTCACACATAAACACAAAAATTATTGACCTAAATTTACTATTAACATGAAGCCCAATATGTCATGAAAAAATAATCTCAGAATCGCTAGGATCCGTTGAAGCGTTCCAGAGTAATTACCTCATAAAGGGACACTGGTCAGAATTACAAAAACGGTCTCGTCATTAAGCTGCAAAGTGACTCGGTCCTTAAGGAGTTAAAAAGCAAATACCGTATATACTCGAGTATAAGCCGAGTTTTTCAGCATAAAAATTGTGCTGAAAAGTGCCCCCCTCGGCTTATACTCGAGTCAGTGACGGCTCCGAGTGTGGGGGGGTGGTGTCCGGGGGCTGGAGAAGGTGGGGGAGGCTGTAATAGGAGCGTCCGGTCACGTGCCCCCGCTCATTAGTGCAATGCAATATGCACTGCATCCCCCTGTCCATCAGCGGCAGGGGGAGCAGGGCATATTACACTGCACTATGTCAGCGCTCCCCCCCAGTGGTATATACAGCTCCCCCCAGTGGTATATACAGGCACCCCCCAGTGGTATATACAGGCGCCCCCCCAGTGGTATATACAGGTGCCCCCCCTGTGGTATATACAGGCGCCCCCCCCCCGTGGTATATACAGGCGCCCCCCCTTTGGTATATACAGGCCCCCCGTTGCTGCCGCACACCAGAAAAAGAATAGCTTTCATGCTTATCCTCCTCGCTGTCACCGCACGCGCATCCTCCGCTCTCCTTCCTGCTTGTACCCGGCGTCCATCCATGTGACCGCGCACCTGTAATGACGTCATTGCTTGTGCGCGGTCACATGGATGGACGCCGGGTACAAGCAGGAAGGAGAGTGGAGGATGCGCGCACAGTGACAGCGAGGAGGATAAGTATGAAAGCTATTCTTTTACAGGTGTGCGGCAGCAACGGGGGGTCTGTGTATACCACAGGGGGGGTGCCTGTATATACCACAGGGGGGAGCGCCTGTATATACCACTGGGGGGGGGTGCCTGTATATACCACAGGGGGGGCGCCTGTATATACCACAGGGGAGGGCACCTGTATATACCACTGGGGGGGCCTGTATATACCACTGAAGGGGGCCTGTATATACCACTAATGGCGGGCCTGTATATACCACTGAGGGGGGCCTGTATATACCACTGATGGGGGGCTGTATTCCACTGATGGGGGCTGTAACCTCTGATGGGGGGGAACTGTATACCAGTGATAGAGGTCCTATATACCAGTGATGGGGGATTATATACCAGTAATGGGGGGCCCATTTATCATGATGAGAGGGGCTGTATACCGTGATGAGAGTCTGCTTTATTTTCCCCCCTAGGCTTATACTCGAGTCAATAAGTTTCCCTAGTTTTGAAGGGTAAAATTAGGGGCCTCGGCTTATACTCGGGTCGGCTTATACTCGAGTATATACTGTAAATGTTATCCTATTTATTACATTATTTGATACTAGCTAGTATGTGTATAATCTCTTGTTTTATTCACTATGCACCAACTAAGGTAGTATAGAACAATTTGTTGTTCTTTAAAATGTGCGTGTATAACTCACTATTTAAAAAATTGTTAAAAATGCACTTAAACTACCAATCAATAAAAATATATACCTTATGGTACCTTTACACACCGCTACCGAAGATTAGAAAAGCACCGGGTGTCGCACTTGCACGTTTCAACGGTTCCTAATGGTACCTGATACCGCAATTACACGCCGCTACAAGGTGCTCCACAGTAGGTTTTTTCAATCCCTGGAAGCACCGACGGGTGCCGCAGGTTACCTTCTGTTGAGCACCTTCCCTGATGTACACGCCGCTACCACAAGGAAATATGGGCGGACCTGGGGCAGCAGGGACAACACATAGGTGTGCCAGAGTTGTGGATTACGAGACGCTCGTACGGTGATTGGACAATGCAATAGCATCATGATTGGCCAGCCAGCGCAGGAAGGCTGGCTAATACATGATACTATTGCAATTGTGTAGTGTGACTGGTCAGCTACAACCAATCGTAACGCAGGAGCTTCCACCAATGATCGCTGAGGGGCGCGTTATCCCGGAGACTGTATCATGCCCCAGGGAGTTCACTAGGTGACGAAAAAACCTTCCTGTTCCTCGATCACACGCCGCTACCATAGGGTTTATACCTACTTGTTTTTGAGCACGGCTGGGAAACAGGTATCCAAAGTGACCGGTGGCAACAACCTGAATTACACGCCGCTACCTTGTGGTGTTTTGAAGGTATAAGTTACAATTGTTTCTGACACCCGGTGGTTTCTAACCTTCGGTAGCGGCGTGTAAAGGTACCATAAGAAGTATATGGTATATAGTATAATACCCAATAAATGTTTTTTCAAATTATAATACCATGTGTATATACAACACAATGGAGCAATCAGATTATAGATTAAATTCTTTCTCACCGCGTTTATGCTGCCAAAGTCTATGTTTTGAACGCTACCCCCCTGAGCACACCGCAAACAATAATGTGACCCTAGCCTAAGATCTCTTCATCCCGCTTAAATGACACAAATTCTGAACACACACATATATATACAAATGGAGGGTTGGATAAGCAAAGCATAGTGGTTAATTTAGGGGGAAGGGGAAGAGCAGCTGGGGCAGTAAATATCAGAGTTCAGAGACATACATGATATTTACTGCCCCAGCTGTTCTTCCCCCTCCCAACACTGACCACTAAGCTCTGCTTCTCCAACCCTCCATTTATATATTACATATATACACATT
>JARQOC010000003.1:557847354-557883900 GCA_033576535.1 Allobates femoralis
GCTCTGTTTGCTAAGCCCCTGTGTCGCAGAGCTGAAGAACCAGGAAGTAAGTGGCCGATCTTCATTCACACTGCACTAGATCTGAAGCTGGCAGGGCTGGAGGCCGAGCATCATCACTACAGCACAGCTCCTCCGGTTCAGCTCTGCCTCTATATTACAGGACATCACACTACAGCACAGTGCAAAGTGCACAGCTCCCCCAGCTCTGCCTCTATATTACAGGACATCACAGTGCAGAGTGCACAGCTCCCCCAGCTCTGCCTCTGTATTACAGGACATCACACTACAGCACAGTGCAGAGTGCACAGCTCCCCCAGCTCTGCCTCCATATAACAGGACATCACAGTGCAGAGTGCACAGCTCCCCCAGCTCTGCCTCTATATTACAGGACATCACAGTGCAGAGTGCACAGCTCCCCCAGCTCTGCCTCCATATAACAGGACATCACAGTGCAGAGTGCACAGCTCCCCCAGCTCTGCCTCTGTATTACAGGACATCACAGTGCAGAGTGCACAGCTCCCCCAGCTCTGCCTCCATATAACAGGACATCACAGTGCAGAGTGCACAGCTCCCCCAGCTCTGCCTCTGTATTACAGGACATCACAGTGCAGAGTGCACAGCTCCCCCAGCTCTGCCTCCATATAACAGGACATCACAGTGCAGAGTGCACAGCTCCCCCAGCTCTGCCTCCATATAACAGGACATCACAGTGCAGAGTGCACAGCTCCCCCAGCTCTGCCTCTGTATTACAGGACATCACAGTGCAGAGTGCACAGCTCCCCCAGCTCTGCCTCTATATTACAGGACATCACAGTGCAGAGTGCACAGCTCCCCAGCTCTGCCTCTGTATTACAGGACATCACAGTGCAGAGTGCACAGCTCCCCCAGCTCTGCCTCTGTATTACAGGACATCACAGTGCAGAGTGCAGAGTGCACAGCTCCCCCAGCTCTGCCTCTATATTACAGGACATTGCACTACAGCACAGTGCAGAGTGCACTGCTCCCCCAGCTCTGCCTCTATATTACAAGACATCACACTACAGCACAGTGCAAAGTACACTGCTCCCCCAGCTCTGCCTCTATATTACAGGGCATCACACTACAGCACAGTGCAGAGTGCACTGCTCTCCCAGCTCTGCCTATTCACTAGTCAGTGTGAAATACGACCAAGTTGGACGTGTCATAGATGATTAAACTGGAATGGCCTCCCCTCTCTGGACGTCTGGATGCGAGCGTCAGCTGCTTGTGTTTCTAAGTAGCTCCACACTCCTGTCCTGACAGGGGGGGAGGCCATTCAAAGTTAATCATGTGTGAAACGTCCAACCTAGTTGTATATCACACGGACAGTGTGATACCAGCCTTAGACGGACACTGGCATTATAAGACGGACCCCATTTAACATTAAAAAATATTTTTTTTCTTTTCCTTCACCAAACTTGGGGGTGCGTCTTATAATCAGGTGCGTCTTATAAAGCGAAAAATACGGTAATTGAAATTCCTGAAAAGAAATTTGACAATTTCAATATATGGGAAATGGTATTTATCTGGTTTATAATATAGTCTCACATAGACAATGTGTGAAGAGTTTGGAAATACAGGAATTATAGAAATGTCCTATGAGTATTGGTTCCAAATCTATAGTATTATGTGCTTTAATGTGAGCTCCTCTTTTTCCTGTTTGTGGCTTTGAGTGTATTTCTGTAGCATGTATTCCTGATATATTTGCATTGCTTTCATCCCTGGACAATTTTCCATTTTTTCCTCCCCTTCTTCCAAGAGCCATAGCTGTTTTATTTTTATGCCAGTATACACATATGAAGGCTTGTTTTTTGTGGGACGAGTTGTACTTTTTAATGACATAATTTATTTTACCAAATAGTGTACAGGAAAACAGGAAAAAATTCCAAGTGCAGTGAAATTGTAAAAAAAAAAAAAAGTGCAATTACACGTTTGTTTTTGAGTATTTTATTCATCATGTTCACTATATGGTAAAACTGACCTGTCGGTATGATGCCTCAGGTCGGTACAAGTTTGTAGATACCAATCATGTATACTTTTATTGTTATGTAAGTGGTGAAAAAACTTAGACATTTTAAAAGAAAAAGGATTGCACTTTTGATGCCATTTTCCGCAACATGTAGCGTTCTCATTTTTTGGGATCTGGGGCTGTGTGATGGCTTCTCTTTTGTGGCTTAAGGGCTATACTCTTTAGCTCTTAGGGCGTGTTGCTTTGCAGCCTCGGGGATCCACCCTCTCTCTGTCTGTACTGCTCTGCTTTGCAGGCTTTGCCCTCCCCCTCTCTGTCACTCACAGAATGCAAATCATTAGTCCTACCTTCAGCTCCACATCACAGCAGAAGCTGCACAGAGAGGATGGGTCATTCAGGCTTCAAAACAACACGCCCTAAGGACTAAAGAATATGGCCTCTGCTAATTATAATCACTAATGAGTGAGTATTAAAACGTTTTTATGCACTTTCACAGGATGCTTTTAGGAGACAAAAGGAGTGTGAGATTAGTGATGGGATGCTGCAGGGACATGTTTTGCTAGCTTAGGAGGCATTCTGGAGGTGACAAGATCCCTTTAAATATTCAGTTTTGTTGCTAAATAACATTAACCATCAAAGATACACATTACCTAATAATTGTGCACAGTGTAGTATGAAGTGTTTTTCTGCTGCATGTCCTTTAGTTTTGTGCTACAAAGCAGGGCACAGATTTAATTTGTATCCAAATCAGTTTTTTCATGGCATCTGGATCAAATGTGGTCCTCCAGTATTTAATCTTTTGGCAGCTTTTCAAATGCAGATTGCAAAACATGCTCATGCCAAGAGTATTACAGATGAAATACATGGCCTTCAGTTTCTGTCTCATTTGATATTGAGGAATAAACCTGTGAAATGGGAAAATCTTCCATACAAACTTTCAAAATTGCTCAGTGATTAATCAAATGGTGAATAATAATCACTACTTCTCAGTGGCAACATTCATTGCTAAGAAGCAAATGACTTTTGGAGCCCAGGACCCTTTTTTAGGAGCTTCATTGGTTCTATACCCTAGCACCTAAGATCATCATATGTAGTGGCAATAGTCAGTGTGAAATGGGTTATTAACCACCACAATTGTACTAAGTAGTCTGACGGATGAATCTGAGGTTGATAGAATGCTTCCTGCATTAATGTATAGTATTAACTATGCAATTCTTCAAAGATTGTACAATGTGGCCACAAGATATTGTTTTCAGTCATTGTTGCTTTTTATTTTTCTAGTTCCCTCTGAACAAATATAAAGTTTGTTAGTAATGCTGTGTAGACTCACATATATTCAGGAATCATATAGAGCTTTAGAATCAAAGGGAATATGTATTATAAGTGTGTGCCATACAAAATGTATGAGAACCTACCAGGCAGGCACTTCAAAGCAGAGCAAAGGTCCCGTGAGAAGTTGAATAAGTAATGTTTTCATCACATCTTATACCATATGTCATTAAAATGAGGAGTCTAGTCAACTTATGTGCAGCTTTATTTCATTTGGTGGACACAGTAGTTCACCTTTCATCAATAGACGTGAGGCACCTGCTCACAAGAGTTTACAATCTATGAAGAAATAAGAGGTTAAATTGCTTGTTTTGCACAGTGGTGCAGCCATTTATAAAAAAACAAAATAAGGTAGTCTACTTTAATCTTAATGAGCCAGTCAGCAAGCAGTTAGGTATCTATGCATGTACAGTGCACTAGAGTGTATGAGGTGCAGGGGGAAGTGCTAGGTGAAGGACCTAAATTCTTAAGAATAATGTAGGAAGGGTGGTGCGCAAATGGAGAGAATAAGTAGGGTGAAATTACAAATGTGAGACAAGGGTATGCTGTCAGCCTGCCTAAAAATGTATTTTAGGACTTACGGTATTTTTGGACTATACAACGCATCAGACTATAAAATGCACCCATATTTTAGAGGAGGAAAATAGGAAAAAAAAAGCAAAAAAAATATGGTTATAATTAAGTTATGTGGGAAGGGATCTGCTGCTAACACTGTTGTGGGTGTAATGTCCTCATCCCAGGTAAAATGTGTCCCCCATCCTGGATATAACCTCCCATTCTGGTATATAGCCTCCCATCCTGATATATAGCCCCCATCCTAGTATATGGCCTCCCATTTTAGGATATTGCACCACCCCCCATCCTGGGATATTGCCCCCTCCCAGCCTGGAATATTGCAACTCCCTATCACTGGATATGCCCCCCATCCTGGGATATTGCATCCCCATCACTAGACATGGCCCCCATCCTGGGATATTGCACCCGCCCCCCATCAATGGCCCCCATCCTGGGATATTGCACCCCCATCACTGAATAGGGCCCCTCATCCTGGGATATTGCAGCCCCCCATCCTGGGATCTTGCTCCCCCCATCATTGTATGGCCCCCATCCAAGGATATATTGCACCCCTCTTTACTGGATATGGCTCCCGTCCTGGGATATTGCACCCCCAATCACTGGATATGGCCCCCACCCTGGGACAATGCAGCCCTCCATCCTGGGATATCGCACCCCCAATAACTGGATATGGCCCCCATCTCGGGATATTGCACCCCTCATCACTGGATATGACCCCCATCCTGGGATATTGCAGCCCCCCATAACTGGATATGGCCCCCATCCAGGAATATTGCAGCCCCCATCAATGTATATGCCTCCAATCCTGGGATATTGCACCCCCAGCACTGGATATGGTCCACTTCCTGGGATATTGCAGCCCCCCCATCAGTGGATATGGCCCCCCTTCTGCCGCTCACACTAAAATAATAAACGTTTTAACATACCTGTCCATCGCTCCCCTCCATCTCTCTGCAGCCGCATCGATCTCTTCCTGTCTGTGTGATGCATCCCCAGGGCATCTGATCATGTGACTGGGAGGTGCAGTGATGACATCACTGTCCTGTGGCGGGTCAGATGACAGGACGTTAGCTCACACATATAGGAAGAGATTGATACGGCTGGAGCGGTGGACAGGTATGTTAAAATGTTTATTATTTTAGTGTGAGCGGCAGCATGGGGGCCATATACAATGATGAGGGGGGTCAGTACTCTTAGTGTACTGTAATATACACTGCCTCTCACTGCTAGCTTCAGTACTGAGAGGTGGACAGCGGGATGCAGTGATATTACAGTACACTAATGAGCGGGGAAACGTGATCACTGGCCGCAGCTGCAGCCTGCTCCTCCCTCCTCCAGCCACTCTAGAGCCACCCCCCCCTTCCAGCACAGCACCACAGCCCCCGTGTATTTGGACCATAAGATGCACCCCCACTTTCCGCCACAATCTGTGGGGAAAAAGTGTGTCTTATGGTCCAAAAAATACAGTACTTAAAGGTATGGTTGTTTGGAATAAACCTAATTTTCCACAATAGTGCAGTGCAGGGAATGTGTACAACAAAAAAAAAGTCTCTGAGGTAAAAATTGGAGGTTCCGATTAATGAGGATGTAAGTTTTAGGTAATTGGCAGAATATAAAGGTGTAGCGCGGGTAGATGAGACAGGAGATAGAAGATTTTAGAAGGTACAGAAATGTAGATTAATTTAACTTCTAAAGTGAATGGGCAACCGATAGAAAGACTGGTGGAGGCATAACTGTAGAAGGTGAACAGAAATATGACCTGGCTGCTGCAGTGATGATAGATTGGATAGGGGAAAGTTTGGTGTGACACTGATTAGTAGTAAATTACAATGAATCAGAGTGTCAATAAAGAGGTTTTGTAGTTTTGAAGGTAAGAAAAGGCTGGCTACTGAAGACGTTTTTAAGATACAGATGACTTGATATGAGGATATGCAAATAGCTTCTTCAGAGACCAAGAGGATTGGCACTATAGTGCCACCTATTGGATTTAGTAATCCTAAAAGTCAATATCGATCCTTTATCAAGTCTTGCTAATAGGGAGTGAAGAAAAGATCTTAGTCAAATATCACCTTAAGGGTGTGTGCCCACATAGTGGTTTTACGTCGGTTTAGCAGCGAAAACCGCCGGCGGTTTAGCATAGGTTTTATATAAATCTATGTAAATTTTTAGCAGCTTTAGGACTTACAAGTAACCCTATGTAATTTAGAAAACGCTGTGCACACATAGTGGGTTTATGTGAGCGGATCCGCCAGCGGTTGAGCGGTTTTTCCAGCGGTTTAGCAGCATACAGCATGTCAATTCTTTTCAGCGGTTTTTGATCGGTTCCATGAAAAACATCCTCCATAGAAAACCGCCGGAAAAACCGCTGGAAAAACCGCCGGAAAACCGCTGTGCACACGCTGAGAAAAACCGCCGGAAAACAGCTGGAGACTTCTGAGCTCAGGAGTCTAGACTCCTTGAATTTTCCAGCGGTTTACTGACGATTTGAACGTCACTAAACCACTATGTGGGCACACACCCTAAGACAGCAAGCGTACTTCCTGCACGTTATGGGAATACAACATTCTGAAATTAATAAATTCAAGTGTAGGTCTGTGAGTAGAGGAAGGATACATAAAGTGCTAATTTTTTTTTTGTTTTAGTTTTTTTTGTATATAATCTTTATTAAGAATAGTTCAAGTCCATACAAAATAAAACCATATCAAAACAGTGATATCATAAACATTTGTTAACTTTAGTAGGAAAAGACGAAAGTCTAACTAAGTTAGGGTGTAAACCGGGGAAGGGAGGGGGACATCTTTGGATGTAACAGATGGTTGGGGAGCTAGGGAACAAGAGAAAGGGGAGTCTTGTGGTAATGTCTGAAAATTTCTGCAAGAAAACAGTCATTGCTTAATTTCAAAAAGGGTACAACAGACATAAGCAACAAAACCCCATTCTGGAATGTTATAATAGCTTGGGTGGGGATATTTACTGATTTGTTAACTGATTTTGGTGTCTAGTCCATCTCATCTATGCCAAAGGTCTAGACTTTATTTTTTTTTTTTGCTTTTCGGATATGAAAACCTTGATCTTTCATAAATTTCAATAAGGTTAGTTTCATTTATCCATTTATTCCAGAATGTAGGTGAGTCAGTAGCTCTCCAATGTAGATGCTTATAAAATTTGGCTTCCCTACTAACTTTATAGATAAATTAACTGCCCTTTACACAAAGCCTTTAGCAAAAATAAAATGAATAATGAACTTTCCACTAGCTTCGAGATAAAAAACGGAACAAGGCAGGGATGTCCCCACTCACTGCTGTTGTTCATCCTAACAGTGGAAACCTCTTTGCAAACAATAAGACGATCCACTAACATACACCCATTCACAATGTATGTCCTTGGCCATGTCCCGCCTCCCGATGTGAGCTCACTTACTGAGCTCACATCCTCCCCCCACATCTCAGCTGATGTCATCAGCTCAGAAATGTAGCCAGCACCACCGATCGGATCAGCGATCCAATCGATGTTGTTAAGCCCTTGAATTGTGATATCAGTGACTGACAGCGCAATTCAAAGCCCCTTGGCAGGGATCGCACTGTTCCCTGCCATGATCGGAGGTCCCGTGATTCAATCATGGGACCTCCGCCTTACCTTGACAGCCAGGGGTTCCCTGATGACTACAGAAGCTGTCAGCAATTTCTTCTGATTGGCGATCTCCCAGTGAGGTCACCAGCAAAAAGTGATCAATTCCCCTGTGTTCCAAGCTGCATCAGCTCATTTGAACATAAAAGAAGTGATCAGACTGTGCAGCACTGAGGCCCTGTAGTTGGCTAAGTAAAATAAAAAGAGAAATATTTTTTTTTTTACCACATATGAAAAAACCTCTAAAAGTTAAAACCACTCCCCTTTTGCTCCATTGAAAATACAGCTATTAAAAAAAATAATAAAATACACATATTTGCTATTGTCTCTTTCAAAAATGCCCAATCTATCAAAATATAAAATCTATTAATCAGATCGGTAAACTGCGTACAAAAAAAGTCCAAACGTCAAAGTTACGTTTTTTTGGTTGCCACAACATTGCAATAGAATGCAATAATGAGCGTTCTAAACAGCACATCTACCCCAAAATGGAATCATTAGAAACATCAGCTCAAGCCGCAAAATATAAGCCATCACACAGCCCCAGATGCTCAAAAGTTAGAATGCAATGGGTCGCGGAAAATATCATAAAAGTGCTATTATTTATCTTTAAAAACTTGTGCATTTTTTTTTCACTATTTAGATAAAAGTAGAAGTATACATGTTTGGTATCTACGAACTCATACCCACCCCAACGCATCATACTGCCATATCAGTTTTACCATATAGTGAACATGATGAACAAAAAACCTTTCAAAAAACCCTGTGTAATTGCACTTTTTTTTTGCAATTTCACTGCACTTGGAATTTTTTCCCATCTTCCAGTACACCATATCGTAAAATAAATGAGTTCATTCAAAACTACAACTTGTCCCACAACAAACAAGCCCTCATAAATTTATATATTGACGGAAAAGTAAAAAAGTTATGGCTCTTGAAAGAAGGGGAGGGGAAAAACGAAAATGGAAATGGAAAATTCAAAATGAATTACTCCAAATCTAATCTACTAAATATAACCGAAAACTGGAGACAAGCAATAGAAATTTCCCCATTTAAAAACTGTTCCTCTATCACCCACTTAGGAACAAAAATGAGTAATTCTTCCTCCCAATTATTTGACTTAAATCTTAAACCCCTTCTACAAAAAATTTAATCAGCTATCTCCCCCTGTAAAGACATCCCTATTTCATAGTTTGGAAGAATTAACTTAATAAAAATTATTATTTTACCAGAAGTACTATACCTTTTCAGACATTACCAATAGACATACCAAAGCACTTGTTGCAAAAACTTAAAAGCATCACCTCAACATTTATCAGGTTGAGTAAAATCCATAGAATCCAACACACAATTCTAACAAAGCCCAGACACAGAGGAGGTCTTGGGCTCCCAGATTGTGAAAGCTATAGACTTTCTACTCACTTAGCCAGAACATTAGAGCTTCGCAAGAGCTCTTCAATGAAACGGTGAAAAGAGGTCTTTCTCATTATCCCTGGCCCACCCCTTTTAACAGATTTAAATATAGAGACATAACAAACCCTTATACTAAATTAACACTCAGACTTTGGCACAAATCCAATAAAAAACTAATAAAACTAAAAAAATAATACCCAACCTCTGCGATTCTACACCGTTACTACATCTGTTTCCGAACAGATATACAGTATATCCCTAAATAATAAAATCAAATGCTCAAAAAAGTTTTTCAGACATGCCAATAATCCTTTTGATTCACAAAAACAAGACCATGGAGACAACTGATATAAAATCTAACATAGGTAGTATTCCGCTTAATGAAACGGAAATCCAAATACTGTACTACAAGAGGTAATCACTCTTCACTTACCAGACATCTTTATCTCAATTCTTGAACTTGAAATGAAAAATTAATATAAAAAATAATCAAAGATTTGAGTCACACCAAAGAGGTTGCCTCTTTTATTAAAAGATGGGAAATCGAATTTAACACAATTTTCAACCCCGAAGAAACTAAAAAATCTCATAAAAAATTTCATCCAGATACTAGGAATTTAATTACAAAATTATACCTAGATGTTCTAAAACCCCAGAAATCCTACATGAAATCGATAGCTCCCATTTACCACTTTGCTGGAGATGCAACCAGGAAATAGGCACTGCATTTCACATTTGGCTCTACTGCACAACAATTAGCAAATATATTGGAACAAAATCAAACAATATACGGATGAAACACTAGATACTGATATCTCTTTAATTCCCAGATTTGTCCTACTCAGTATAGATGTTTGGAAGTAATGTCACAGGAAGTCATACATAACTGGGTGTCGTCATTGAGATGAAGATAGTATTGAGAGCCAAAGTGACTGAGTAAAAAGATAAGTGAACCCCAAACTGCAAAGGGATTAGGAATAAAAATAAGAGGTGGGAATTTATACATTGAACAATTGTTCAAAGAGGTAGACAGAAAACCAAGGGAGTGTAGTGTCCTTCAGGCCATTAGAGTAGAGCAAAACAAGTGGGAATTGGTGGGGTCTACAGTGCAAAAAATTAAGTCATCCTTCCAATAGACAACTTTCTGAAAGTCCATCTAGAGCAGGGGTGGGGCAGCCCCAGGCCTCGAGGGCCACACACAGTCCAGGTTTTCTGGATATCCTTAGCATTTGACAGTTGAAACCATCACCTTTGCATAGGGCTGGGCGATTAATCGAATTAGTTCAATTAATTTGCCCCCTGCTGTGGCCACGATTGTGGTTTTATTATAAATCGAGTAATTCGATTTAAAATGGCGTCCGGAGCGGGAAGGGGGGGCTCCGGACGCAGCAGCCCCCAGTGGTGTATACAGCAGCAGCCCCCAGTGGTGTATACAGCAGCAGCCCCCAGTGGTATATACAGCAGCAGCCCCCAGTTGGTGTATACAGCTGCAGCCCCAGTGGTATACAGGCGCCCCCCCTTGCTGTCGTAAACCTGTAAAGTAATAGTTGATTATACTTATCCCCGACGCCGTCACCGCCATCGCGCTCCTCCGGCTTCCTCCTCCGGCGCACAGACAATGACGTCATTGCCTGCGCCCATCGGAGGAGGAAGCCGGATGAAGCCGGAGGAGCGCGATGACGGCGGGACAGCGACAGGGATAAGTATAATCATCTATTACTTTACAGGTTTGCGGCAGCAAGGGGGGAGCCCGTATACCACTGGGGCTGCTGCTGTATACCCCCTGGGGCTGCTGCTGTATACACCACTGGGGCTGCTGCTGTATACACCACTAGGGGCTGCTGCTGTATACACCACTGGGGGCTGCTGCTGTATACACCACTGGGCGTGCTGTACCATGGTGCTGTATATACCACTGGGGGCTGCTGCTGTATATACCACTGGGGGCTGCTGCTGTATATACCACTGGGGGCTGCTGCTGTATATACCACTGGGGTGCTGCTGTATATCCATGGGGCTGCTGCTGTATATACCACTGGGGGCTGCTGCTGTATATACCACTGGGGCTGCTGCTGTAACACTGCTGGGCCTGTATATCCACTGGGGAGGCTGCTGTATACCACACTGCTGGGGGCTGTATACCTGTGCTGGGGTCCTCGGCTTATACACGAGTCAATAGGTTTTCCCAGGTTTTGGGGGCAAAAGTAGGGGGGGTCAGCTTATACACGGGTCGGCTTATACACAAGTATATACGGTACCTCTTAGTTTTTTCTCTTTATTCATCAAAGAAAAGCAAAAAAAAATTGAGATTTAAATTGAAAATCGTCCATAGGTTTAAATAAAATCGAGATTTAGATTTTTTCCAAAATCGTCCAGCCCTACCTTTGCAGGAGATAAAATTACCAACTGTCAAATGCTAAGCATATACAGAAAACCTGGACTGTGTGTGGCCCTTGAGGCCCGGAGTTGCCCACCCCTGATCTAGAGTAACTGTGTTCAACTGCATCCTGATTGCAAACAGTCATCCATCATAGATTACAACGCTATATTCCATATCCCAAAGTGTTTCCAGAGACAAAACAAACACTATAACTAGTTGTCAGTGCTGCATGGAAATAACAACCAGCTATTCTTTTTTGGATGAGTTGGAAGCCCCAAGTACAGGCTTAGGAGTATCACTTCCACCTTTCCCCAGCATCAGTGCTTAAACCCCCTTTTGTTCTTGTACTTGTTTGGAATGGTGTTAATATAAACCTTTCCTGATATTTGTCTTTGAGAATCTGTAAGAGAAATATAGAAACATGCAGATGTTAAACCTAAATATCTACCGGTGGCGCAGGAGGTATGTTCATTGGTTGGGTGCTGATGGAGAGCTTCTTGTATTCAGTGGTAGCGCCAGTTATATGATAAACAGGCTTCACAAAAAATGGTTTAAATTCTGAAGAAATTGAAAACAATTAGAAAAAAATCACAACCAATTTGAAGAGATTGACTCATGCCTTAAAGTTAAGATTCAGATTTTATTGCAGATTGGAGGGGTTGATACCCAAGGAGGCCTTAATATTTTCTATGACTGTAAATGACCACTAAATATTGGCAGCAGTTCTCAGGGATCTAGGGTGAATTATTAGTATGCGATCAGTAGGTGAATATTATTTTGGCAGGTCAGGAAAATATATCACTGCGAATGGAAAGCAATGGAAATTCTAGAAACAAGCGACTTCAGCATTTTATGCAGCAACCCCTTGGTAACAGGACTCTGGCTGTCATTAGCCTTATAAAAATAGGTCTCTTTTATCTTTGCTTTTTTTTCTTTTGTAACAGCAAAAGCAATTTATAAATGCACAGGGTAGAAGTTAATGGTGCGATTTGTCTGCCACCTGCTCATCGCACTTTATAACATTCATTTTACACTGAAGATCACTGGGGCGCTTGTCAAACTGTTATTTTGTGTTGAGCTGGAAAAACACCAAATGAAGCATGTTGTTAAATAGATATTTTAGCTAATGTTACTACTATTCGGTTAAAGTGAACCTGTCACAGATTCATGCTGCCCAAACCGCGGTCAGTATGAATTGGAGCCTAGATGTGTCTATGCAGTCAGATATATTTTGCTCCGAAACACTGTCTTCCTCCAATGGTTCAGGGGATTAACAAGTGGGAGAGACCTGCCAGTCAGCACTGTGAAAATCCAGGCCCATAGGCAAAGTCCTAACTAACCCAGCTCCAACCCCTGGCACTTTTAACTTTTTTTTTTTCTGAAACCCCATAGCATTTCATAGAGGAATGTACCTGACTGTAGCCATGCAGCTAGACACTGATTCATACTGATGGCTGTATAGATAGCATTATTCAAGTGACAGGTATCTTTTAACCCACACTGATGTCAGATGGGTTGGTTGAAGGAACGTACCGCCGTTGCAAAAAAATGCTGAAGATTTTCCATCTCTTGTAGAAAATTGACTGTCTCCTAAAGTTGACGGCTAATGCATAAGATTTTAAGAAATCTCATGCACTCTCAGTGTTAGGCTGTGTTCACACGCTGCATATTTGTTGCGTTTTTTTACGCGCGTAAAAAAAAGCGCAAGACAACAACTTCTACTGCTCTTTTTTACGCTCGTTTCTTCCAGTGCTTATAATGGGGCCTATGGAAGAAACGCACATACAAAACTGGAAAGAATTGACATGTTCATTCTTTTTTACGCGCACGATTTTGCTCCAAAAACGCTGCGTAAAATTACGCGATGTCTGAATGGCACAAAGTGAATGTCCATTCACTTTGCTGGGAAACGCAGCCGCACATGCGTTTTTAGGGCAAATACGCGCGTAAAAAAACGCGCCAAATACGCAGCGTGTGAACGAGGCCTTAATATATGTAAATGAGGGTTAATATGTTAAAGGGGTTGTCCAGTCTAAAGTGATAATTCTGCAGTAACTCTGTCTGACTGTAGAGCTATGAATCCTTCCAGCGCATTCACTATGTGCTGCGAGGATTCGCAGTTTCTTTTCCAGGAATGGACCGCAGTTATGCGATATGCATGTTAAAGGCGAGAACCTCCGACTAGTGGGCTCAGCCTTGATTAATACAAGTGTATGGAACAAGGCCGCTCTCACAAGTGGGACACGCCCACTCCATACATTTGTATTGAGTGTGGCCATGCCCACTAGTCAGGGGCTCTGGTCAGGAACATGCACAGAGCTGCTGATAGGGCATGATTGCCGGGACTGGTGTCAGGAGCCCGGCGGTGATTGACAGGAGAGGGGGCCTGCAAAATAGGTGAGGAGGTGGGGCCCAATCTTCTTTGGGCCCGACCCCTCACCTACTTTTATGGGCCCTCTCTCCTACCAATCAACTCCGAACTCTGCCCCCTCATCTCTAGAACGGTCCCCTCAGCTGTCATTTATCGCTGCCTCCACAGCCTTCGAGGCAGAGAGGGGACCAGCCCTGCTGAGACTGACATCCTCAGTGACGTAAGTATCAGCCAGGTTTGTACTGTGCATGCACCCGATAGGCTGACTTGGGCAGTACAAACCGAATGTCACCACAGAGCGCAGGTGTCGGCAGGATGAGAAGTTGGGCTGGAGCTGCTGCAGCTGCTACTGGTGAGTATGCTGACTGTGTGTCTCTGCCTGTGTCTGTGTGTCTCTGCCTGTGTGTCTCTGTGTCTGTGTCTCTATGTGTCTGTGTGTCTATGTATCTGTGTCTCTGCCTGTGTGTCTGTCTGTCTTTACACAGCACTATACTGTATATACAGGTCCACTCTACATGCTGTACATCTGTCTATATGTCTCTGCCTGTGTGTCTCTGACTCTCTGCCTGTATGTCTGTGTTTGTATGTCTGTGCCTGTGTGTCTCTATGTGTCTGTGTCTCTGTGTCTGTCCCTCTATAGTTTGTCTATATACTGTATGTATATAGTGTGTACCTGTATATACAGTATAGTGCTGTGTATACAAGATATACGGCCGCAGTCTCTAATGTGCTAATGGTTCTCAGTCTCTAATATGCATAAAGTCGGCAGTCTCTAATGTGCAAATGGTTCTCAAACTCTGATGTGCATATGGCCGTCAGTCTCTAATGTGCATTCGGCCGTCAGTCTCTAACGTGCAAATGATTCGTAGTCTCTATTGTGTATTCTATATTGTGTATATGGTCTGCAGCAGTCTCAACTGTGTATTCTATCTTGTGTATATGGTCCGCAGCAGTCTCTTATTGAGTATTCTCTATTGTGTGTATAGCCAGCAGCAGCAGTCTGTATTGTGTATATGGCCCGCAGTCATCTCTATCTTGTATTCTCTATGTGTGTGTGTGTGTGTGTGTGTGTATATATATATATATATATATATATATATATATAATATATATATATATATATATAATATATATATAATATATATATATATATATATATATATATATATATATATATATATATTATATAAGTGTTTGGGTGGAGGCTGGGTGGAGTCTCAGGGGGGCCCCAAAATTTTGCCAGTAAGGGACCCCGAAATTCCTAATGGCAGCCCTGAGCATGCATACCGTATAATTGCAGTCCTTTCCTGGCTTACAAAACAGCGAACCCTTGCAGTGTGGGTGCTGGAGTATTGGTAAGTCTGTAGTTACTTAGATTGACTGCTGAATTATCAGTTTTAGACCGAACAACCCCTTTAAGTGTGGAGGCACACTGGCGTGAGACTCGCGCGAGTGCAATGCGTGAAAAAAAACGCATTGCACTCGGACCAGTGTTGCCCTATCAGGCAGGGTACACTCGTGCGAGTCCCACGCACCTAACTCGCATTGCGACTGCACGCGATTCTGACGCGCGTGAGCGCAATGCAAGTGTATGGGGGCGAGAAAATCTCGCCCCCATACAGCACACGGTGCGAGTTTGTAGCACCATGCTACAATAGCTAAATCATGTTTAATAGGCTCCCGCTGTTACTTCTGGGGCCGCCTATTAAGCTCATTACATATTCACTGCACTGTCAAACTAACAGCCAATCACAGGAGCTCACACTCAATGGGAGCCTCTGTGATTGGCTGTTGTAATCAGACTGGATTTTCTCAATCTGGACAGTGATTCTGCTTGGTTGCCATACACATTAGTGTATGGCAACCAACCAGGCGTTGTAGGGCGTAAAATAAATAATTATTTAAAAAAATAAACGCGTGGGGCTTCGCAGCATTTTTAAGTCTAGCCCGATGAAAGCAGGCAAACTGCGAGCTGCCACCCTCAGCTGCTTAATTTCCCCTTGGCTGGCAAAAAAAAATGTGTGGGCTCCGCCCTATTTTCCATGCCAGCCAAGGTAAAACTAGGCAGCTGAGGGCTGGTATTCTCAGCGGGGTGAGGGCCCATTGTTATAGGGCCCCCCCACGCTAAAGAATAGCAGCCCGCAGCCGCCCCTGAAAATGGTGCATTAATAATAAGCACTATTTCCAGGCGCCTTACCGGGCTCTTCCAGCGGCCTTGGTGGCGGTGGCATGCTCGTTAATAAAGGGGTTAATACCAGCTTTGTTATACAAGCTGGTATTAAGCCCGAGATTCTTAATGTCAGGCCAAGTTTGACCCGGCCACTAAGAATCTCCAATAAAGGGTTAAAAAAAACACCACACAAAGAAAAATTCTTTATTAAAAATGAAGACACAGACACCATTAGGGACTCCATCTTTATTACCACCACATATCCCTCCAAAGATCCAGGTTTTCTCTCTTCTTTCTTCTGTCTTCCTTCTTCTTCTTTTCAACTCATTCAGCTCTGCTACATCACACAGCAGGGGGCGGAAATGCGCTCCCCTGCTGTGTGATGAGTCAGTGAGGCTGTGAGCATTAAGCGGTGACGTCACCGCCGACCCCGTTGAATAGTAACCAAACTATTGGTTACTATAGCAATGCTTAAGCAGTGCCGACAGCACAGAGCCGACTCATTCATAAACTGCTGGATTTAACTCCCTGCTTACCGATCACTGCAGCGTCGGTAAGCAGAGAGTTAACTCTGCTGTGACTTTACTGTTAGGGTACCGTTACACAACGCAATATTGCTTGCAATTTCACTGGCAATTTGCTGGTTGCAGTGAAATCATGGACACATTGTTCCATTTGTACACGGCAACAAAATAGAACAATGTGTCCATGATTTCACTGCAACCAGCAAATTGCCAGTGAAATTGCCTAGCAATATTGCCGCGTGTGACGGTACCTATAAGGGTATGTGCCCACAGGACGTTTTTGCTGCAGTCCTGAACGCAGGAAAACCTGAGGATCCTAGAGTCCTTGACAGGAGAAATGCTATGATTTTTGGTGCGTTTTTAACTGCGTTTTTGATGCTGCATTTTTCCAGGGTTTTTCCCATTGACTGCACCAAAAACGCAAAAAGAAGTGACATGTCCATTTTTTGCTATCCGCACCAAAAACGCAGGTATTGGACAGTTCTTGACACTTGCAAAACTAATGTGTGTGCACAGCGTTTTTGCAAAACACATTGGTTTTGCTGGGAAGCCCAACCGCAGGAACAGATTAGCATACATTACCATAAAACCAATGGTTTTCTGCAAGCGGAAACCGCAGCAAAAACGCCCTGTGGGCACATACCCTTAGGACTCAAGAAATGTTACAAAATACTTGACACTGTTAATGGGGTATATGGCAAGGTTGTGTAAACTGGACAGTCTCATTAAGTTAGGGTAGTTAAAGGTTGATTACTCCCATAATTGAAAATACTATTGTGTTGCTACAATGTATAACATATAAAAAGGCTCAGTTCATTAGTAAATGTGAGTTTCTTGTCCGAAAGTAGTGTGCAAGTGACAGCCGAACAATGGTATGTTATGAGAAATAACAACTAATCACATTCACAGCTCACACTGGATACAATTGTGCACCCGCCTGTCATGTGGAATCCCATCTTGGCAGCAGAAGCGTTTAGAATAACTGACAAGTTACCGACTTCATCATGACTGCTATGTTTCATAGCTGAAGTCACAGATCATGAATGCGGTCATCCTATTTAGGTTACAAACCAAAACAATGCTTAGACTTTAAAGGGAACCAACCACCTCAGATGACGACTATAAGCAGTTAATACATGTCCCTGCACCCTACCTACACCGTTCCAGCTATGTTTTTGCTAAGAATATTGATAAATGCAAACCGAAATATACACTTTGTAAACTTACATTCCTGCGTACTTGAGGGCGTCTCCCTGTCTGTGTGTGATGGGACGTGTGGGCGGTGCTCATCATGCCTGCTCTCCCCCTCCCTTATGCACGCCCCCTCTCAGCCTGCTATACTGTGTGAGGCTGATTGCGTCATAAAGGGGCGGGGCTACCATGATGCCGCGATTTAGCCCCGCCCCTTTATGACGCAATCAGCCTCACACAGTATAGCAGGCTGAGAGGGGGCGTGCATAAGGGAGGGGGAGAGCAGGCATGATGAGCACCGCCCACACGTCCCATCACACACAGACAGGGAGACGCCCTCAAGTACGCAGGAATGTAAGTTTACAAAGTGTATATTTCGGT
Organism: Allobates femoralis; assembly: GCA_033576535.1. NCBI lineage: Eukaryota > Metazoa > Chordata > Amphibia > Anura > Aromobatidae > Allobates > Allobates femoralis. The sequence continues at coordinate 557,865,304 of JARQOC010000003.1, forward strand.
TTGCATTTATCAATATTCTTAGCAAAAACATAGCTGGAACGGTGTAGGTAGGGTGCAGGGACATGTATTAACTGCTTATAGTCGTCATCTGAGGTGGTTGGTTCCCTTTAACTTAAATTTCATGAAACCATGTAATATTCTTCATACAGGTGCATTTCAATGAGTTAGAATATCATCAAAGAGTTAATTGATTTCAGTAATTCAATCTAAAAAGTGAAATGCATACATTATATAGTCATTACACACAGAGTGATCTATTTCAAGTGTTTATGTCTGTAAATGTTGATGATTATGGCTTACAGCCAACTCCCTGGTCCCATCCTCAGGACAAATCAATATTATATTGCCTAATTTCAGGGCGCAGTGCCCAATAAATCAATATTATATTCACCCTCTGATGTCTCGTGGAATACGGCAGCGTAGTTTTTAACTCTTCATCCTCCTGTCAGGAAAATTTGAATTATTTTTATTTTTTTTAAATATTTTAAAAGACAGCCAGAGCTGGCTTATTTCTCTGTCCCTTTTTCATTTGAATGGGAGCTGCATAGATCTCCTCTCTGTTCCCCCCCAGTCAGGAATTTTTACGATCTGAAAGAATACAATTTTTTTTACTCTTTTCAGTAGCACAAGGAGATGCTTTTTCCTTTCCCTCCAGAATGTCTTTGTGTCAAATTGAATTGAATAAGACACGTTCATGTTGCAATAAATCATGTTGTTCATAAATCAGATTGTTGGAATGCTTACATTATTACGGATCTAATGGGTTATCTTACTTTTCTGGAAGTGTGTCAGAAACCTAGGAAATGAATTCTGACCACCAGCACATCACAGAGATATCATATTTGCAGTCAAACAGCACCAAAAATCACAACGGAAAACATGATGTCCATATCTTTGAAGTGGGTGCATCCAAGCCAAAGACATGGAAAAATGGAGGTTTTGAGACTTGTGGAGAGGGGGTGGTTTTCAAAGAGACCAGCCCACATGTGAGGTAAACAAAGTGAGAGTTTCTGGTTTAATGGCTTATCACATAAAACCAAAGCGTCCATTTTTGGGTCATTCCACCCTGGGACTACAAACACAGCACGACCCTGTCGCTGTGTGGAGGAATCATACACCATTTCTGAGGAGCCGTGGTCCCCCCCCACTGAATCTGAGATGTCATCGCGTGGTGCCGGTTTTGTAATTTTCTCATTTAATCCCTTTTATTTTAATAACTTTGCATATATGTAAATTGTCTCTTTTGTAATATCTTGTATAGCTTTTTGTAAACACTGCTAACCTTCTGGAGTAAAATGTATAAATTACTAGCCTCGTTCTTCATGTTCTATGAGCGAGCGACACGCACTTCCCGCTATTACAGGTTACCGATCTACGTTGAAAGAGATCGGTGGTGGCAGCGTAATTTTTGTATTTATGTGACATTGTAGGCCTGAGGGTGACTGGGTCGAGGTATATATACATTCCTGGCAGGAATTGGTGGTATACCGTATATACATCCCGTCACGTCACGTCACGTGCCACAATAGTCGACACAAATTAGAGCAGCTGCACTCCTTTGCTTATCTTCTGTCAATACCGTATTTGGCCAACAGGATAAGCGGGCGCAAGAGAGCTGCAAGTCTTGACCAAGTTCGTGGCACCTCCCTACTTGAATTTTCTGAGATAATGACCTTTACGTTTTCATTGGCTGTAAGCCATAATCATCAACATTAACACAAATAAACACCTGAAATAGATCACTCTGTTGTAATGACTCTATATAATATGACTCTATATAATATATGAATTTCTCTTTTTGTATAGCTGTTTCACAAGATCTCGTCTTAGCCTCTCATACAGCCAGATCAGTATTCCCACACACTGCACTGATGAGGGGCAATCACCCCAAAACTCAGCGTCTGCAGTTTGGGGTTCTGATCTGGCACAAATCCTAAGTCATATTAAAAGGCTTGTTAAAGAGTTGATTATGACTTTTAGGTTTGCTACCCTTATTAGGTGGCATTAGAGTTTGTCTACTTCCTCACTAAAGTGACAATTTGCATATCCAATTTCACAGAGGAGCATTGCTGTATTAAGTCTCCTCACTGCCGGCTGGCAGAGTATTCTCCACAAGGAGAATAGCTGTTCCCCAAGACTTTTTGTATTGAATTAGTGAAATAAATTAACTTTCTGATGATATTCTAATTCATTGAGATGCACCTGTTTATGTTCTGTGGGAATGAATTGGATGTCTTTCTAAGAGCAAAGCTTTCCCATGGCAAATTTAGACGTCTGCAAAATATGGTATTTGTACAGACCAGGGCTGTGGAGTTGATGAGCCAAACCTCCAACTCCGACTCCTCAGTTTCACTGACTCCGACTCCACAACTCCGACTCCTTCATACTTGGCTCATGTTTAAGTGATATTTTTATTGTAGGACAATGAACATCAGGCTTTAACATTATTATGATACAATAATCACGATATTTAGGTAGAACATAAAAATAATCATAATAGTACGGTAATATTCAACACATACTGCATTGAACGACAGTACCTAATTTATTATATATTTTAGGAGTCCAAGTCGGTCCATTTTTTATCGACTCCGACTCCACCAAAATGGACCGACTCTAACTCCACAACCCTGGTACAGACCATGATGCATATATTGCCTGCAGGTCTCCTGTCTTGAATTTGGCAGCCCTATATGGAGAAAAAACAAAAGAAAAATTGCAAGCACATTCTTAAAAAGAAAAACAGTATTCTTTATTTAGGCATCCATTAACACAGGTGCAACCACATAGCAAAAGGTAAAGCTGACATGTTTCTGGCTTGACAAACACACTTAATCATAAGATGAAGGAAAAAAATAATCATTCGCTGACGGAAATAAATAAACCAATGCAAAAACTTTATAGAATAACAAGTGAATTAAATTCAGTGCAAGTCTATTAGAGCCTCCTTCTGACCTCCCTCTTGCTTTCATATACTTTAAATTGAGAGCTTGTGATGTAACTTCTGACTTCCAACCAGTCAGAAGTAGCGTGACCTAAGTAATGCTGAACAAAGCTGAGAATGCCGAAGGGTGAGTTTGACTGCTCACCATAACAGCCAAAGTTCAGATACCCAATACACTTAGCAGAACGCAGCAGGTCCCAATGATAGAGGCAACACAGGTGCATAATACCAATGTCGCAATCACTCTCAACATGCTATGACATGGGGAAGGTGATTGGTGGTTTTTTTGTATTTTGTATGCACAAACATGAGGTTTCCATAGGGCATCAGTCACACAGGCACGCATGATGCAGAATGTCTGTATGCAACCTATTGATCACGCCCATACTATTAGATCAGGCAGTTTGCCCAGCAATAAATACATGCGCCACACAGGACTGACGCCCCTAAAGGGCCTGGCTGCATCCTGCATTCCAATAAAAAAAGTGCAAAAAATGATAAATGATAATGTGAGGTGATGGTAGATATTTTGGCCAAAACACGCAAGCTCGTAAGCCATGTCAAGGCGCCTCACGCTTACGAATCCCTATCACTATATTCAGAAAGTTGAGAGTGGCATGTTGACAGTGATTGCAGCATCGGTATTATGCACCTGTGTTGCCTCTATCATTGGGGCCTGCTGCGTCCTGCTAAGTGCATTGGGTATGTGACCTTTGGCTGTTTTGGGGTATTTTCTGATTTTATGTCCTTATAGGTTTTTTTTTTCTGACTTTAAGACTAGCGGCAGGGACCTTAAGTGAAAGTACCACTCAAGGGGAAAACAAATACTCGAGTGGTGCTTTAAATTAAACTATTACATTACTCTGCTGCAGTATCTAGAAATGGATCATCAGAAAGGGCATACATTTAAAAAAAACTTGCCAGAAAAAGAAACAGCCATTACCAATACAAGTTTAAAAAATTATGAAAAAATGAATGCACTAGCAGGATGTAGGCATCCTCCTTTATAAAGGTGGGAGCAGCAAAGATACTCACAGCCTACCCACCAAAAATACACTAGATGGTAATATGATTTTGTTTGTTTCTTATCCTCAAGTAGATATAATCACAGTTTGATCACATATGGATATGTATGGAATATTACATATGGAAATCAGATGATTGCATGGGAAATAAGCTTCAATAAAAGGAGCCTTATCATGAGAAGGTGTGTGTTGAGGTGGTTTATTTTTCTGCCAGGTATAGGATTCTCTCTGTTGCTCTAGGTATGGTCTTCACCCTGACCTTAAATCATGGACATTACAAGTTGTTTGTTGTGTTTCTTGCAGGTATCTTCTGTATCTTCAAGTAAAAAGGGACATTTTTCATGGACGTCTGTTGTGTTCATTTGCTGATGCTGCCTTCCTTGGTGCTTGCATTGTACAAGGTAACATTGAAAATCCATGTAAAAGTTGACCTTATTGTTTAAATGGGGTTTTGAATATGCCATTTTCCCTGAGTGGTAATCCAATCCTCCACCCACATATATATTTCAGTATACAGTACTTGTTAAGGTGGCACCCTGATTCTCTCAAAACAGATGATTGGGAGGAAGGGATCGGGTACATTGGATTTCAGCACCTGATTATCTCATTATCCCAGAAGTCACCAGAGGAAGCTGTCAGTGTCAGTGACTTAGGGTCCTTTTACATCAGCGTTTTTCGTTCAATGCGGCAGATTTACAGAATCTGCCGGATCTGCCGCCTAACGGCCAACTTGCGGTACACCTGCGGCAAGTCCAATTAATTCTCTATGGGGCTTGCGGCAGGTGCGGTCTTTACGCAATCCAGCATTTGCGGTCGATCCGGAAGGTGACGCCGCATCTGCTGGATCGGCCGCCTAACGGTCGACTTGTGGTCTGGATTCGGCAAACCCCATGCATTGTCTATGGGGCTTGCGGTCCTGTCCGGCAAGTGCGGTTCTGCCGGATGCGGCAGATCCGGCACTTCCGACTGCATAAAAAAACACGCTGCTTGCAACTTTTTTTTTTTTTTGTGGCCGCAACTGCCGTGAGTGCTGGATCGTGAAAATACCACACTGGCCGCAAGCCCCATAGAGAATGCATGGGGCTTGCTGCAAGTGCAGCCGTTAAGCGGCAGATGCGGTTTTCTGTCCGGAACTGCTGGATCTGGACAGAAACGGTAGTGTGAAAGGGGTCTTACCACGGTTTTTGCCGATCCAGCTGCAACTGCAAGATTTGCCGGATCACGGCAAAGCCGTACCCGCTGCTAGCCCCATAGAGAATGAATGGGGGCTTGCCGCAGGTGTACCGCTAGTCAGCCGTTAGACGGTGAATCCGGAAGATGCAGTAAATCTGCCAGATCTGCCGCATTCAGCGAAAAACGCTGATGTGAAAGGCCCCTACTGTTTTCCCCAATGAAAACATGCATGCTTGACTGAACTGACTATTCATATATATGGAGGAGAGATAGCTGTTTGCTGATCAAGTGTTTGCCCAATGTTTATTAGATAACATTTAATGTGTAAATGCACCTTTAGACTTATTCATGAGTGGTATTATTGATGCTGTCCCTTTTTCTTCACCTTCACTTAAAGGGAACCTCCTACCATTAAAATACAGTCCAATCTGCACGCTCTATGCTACTGAGCACAGGAAGCTGAGTAGATTGATATACAGTTTTATGAGAAAAGATTCAGTATAACCTGTTGTGTTAATTTAATCCTCTGCTTCCACTGAGGTTTTCAGTCCAGAGGGCAGTCCTATCAGTGGTTGACAGTGATCTCTCCATGCACACTTGTACAAAGAAAGCTGTCAGTCACTGATAGGACCGCCCACTGGACGAAAATCCCAGAAGTAGAGGTTTAAATGGTTAAAACACAGAATATACTGAATCTTTTCAGCTTACATAACATGATGCCTGCAGATTGGATTGTCATTTCATGGTGACAGGTTCCCTTTACACAATTAAGAGTTGAACTTTATCATCACATACAAAATGATTTGAAATGGTCACTTCATAAAAGTATAAAAATTGTGAAATGGTGCTTTAAAACCTAAATTTCTATGTACTGTTTTGGTTGTCTGGCTGCATAAGTGGCCAAATTTGCAATGCAGCAGCCACTGCTAGGAAGAAATCACAATAAGGCTACGTTCACACATCGCGTATTATTTGCGCTTTTTTGCGCGCGTATTTCCCCCCAAAGCGGACCTGCGTCTGCGTGTCACAGCAAAGTGAATGCACTTTCACTTTTGCTGTTCACACGCAGCGCAATTTTCGGCCGCGCTTTTATGGGAGAAAGCGCGCGCGTAAAAAGAATGAACATGTCAATTCTTTCCGTCTTTTTACGTCGCGTTCTCCCATAGGCCCCATTTTAACCACTGGAATTACGCATCGCCGTTCAGACGATGCGCATTCCAGAGCGGGGCAAGGGGTATGTGCAGGAAATGATGTCACACGGGAACAGCCCCAGGGAAAACAGGAAATCCCATCATTTTGGGATTCCTGCCTTCCCGTGGCTGTCCCTGTGTGACCGAGTGTCTGGGCATGATGGCCGCGCCGGCGTTCAATATGTGTATATGTGGACCGCCTCATTGACAAGGTAAGTATCTGTGTGTAATGTATGTGTGGTGTGTATGTACTATGTGTATGTGTGTCGTGTGTGTGTGTGTGTGAGTGACTCCCCCAGGATACTCACCGCTCCTCAGGATGCATGGGAGAGGCGTCCGGTCCTCCTCGCAGCTTCCAGCATCTGCCGGTGAAGCGATCAGCTGACTGTCAGCTGAGCCGGTCAGCTGACAGATCGCTTCACCGGCACACCGACAGACATGAAGGAAGCTGCAGAGGACATGGGGGCATTGCAGAGGACATGGGCCAGCCGAGAGGGAGGTAAGTATGTATGTGTGTATGTGTGTTTGTATGTATGTATGCATGTATGTATGTATGTATATGTATGTGTGTGTGGATGTGTGTGTGTGTGTGTGGATGTATGTGTGTGTGTGTGTGTGTGTGTGGATGTATGTGTGTGTGTGTGTGTGGATGTATGTGTGTGTGTGTGGGTGTGTGGATGTATGTGTGTGGGTGTGTGGATGTATGTGTGTGTGTGTGTTTGTATGTATGTATGCATGTATGTATGTATGTGTGTGTTGGATGTGTGGTGTGTGTGGATGTATGTGTGTGTGTGTGTGTGGATGTATGTGTGTGTGTGTGTGTGGATGTATGTGTGTGTGTGTTGTGTGGGTGTGTGGATGTATGTGTGTGTGTGTGTGGATGTATGTGTGTGTGGATGTATGTGTGTGTGTGGATGTATGTATGTGTGTGTGTGTGTGTGTGTCTGTGTGTGTGGATGTGTGTGTGTGTATGCATGTATGTGTGTGTGTGTGTATGCATGTATGTGTGTGTGTGTGTATGCATGTATGTGTGTATGTGTGTGTGTGTGTATGTATGTATGTGTTTATGTGTGTGTGTGTATGTATGTATGTGTTTGTGTGTGTGTGGATGTATGTATGTGTGTGTGTTGTGTATATGTATGTGTGTGTGTGGATGCGTGCGTGTACATGAGCGTGCATGGATGTGTGGACGAGTGCGTGCATGGATGAGTGTGTGCATGGATGTGTGCGCAGATGTGTGCATGCGTGGACATGTGCATGCGTGGACGTGAGCGTACGTGAGCATGCGTGTGTGTGCGTAGACGTGTGCATGGATGGATGTGTGCGTGGACGTGTGTGTGTGGATGTGCGTGCGTGGATGTGCGTGTGTGGATGCGTATGTGGATATGCGCGTGCGTGGATGTGTGTGTGTGGATGTCAGCGTGCGTGAATGTGTGCGTGTGTGGATGCATATGTGGAAGTGCGTATGTGGATGTGTGTGCGTGGATGTGCGTACGTGGATGTCAGCATGCGTGGATATGCGTGTGTGAATGTCACCATGCGCGGATGTCACTGTGCGCGGATGTATGTGGATGTCCGTGCGTGGATGCGCATGTGGATGTCAGCGTGCGTGAATGTGTGCGTGCGTGGATGCATATGTGGAAGTGCGTGCGTGGATGTCAGCGTGTGTGGATGTTAGCGTGCGTGGATGCATATGTGGCTGTATGTGCGTACGTGGATGTCAGCATGCGTGGATATGCGTGCGTGAATGTCACCATGCGCGGATGTCACTGTGCGTGGATGTACGTGCGTGGATGTACGTGCGTGGATGTGCGTGCGTGGATGTCAGCGTGCGTGAATGTGTGCGTGCGTGGATGCATATGTGGATGTGCGTGCGTGGATGTCAGTGGATGTGCGTGCGTGGATGTCAGCGTGTGTGGATGTCAGTGGATGTCAGCGTGCGTGGATGTGCGTGCGAGTGTGGATGTGCGTGCGTGGATGCGTATGTGGATGTGCATGCGTGAATGTGTGCATGCGTGGATGATGGGTGCATGGGTGGATGGATGGGTGCAACAAGGGATCAAGTGTCCTCTTGTTGTAGTCTCTGGGATCATAGTCATGGTTCACTGTATGACAGATCATTGTCATACAGTGCACCATATCTGTGATCCCAGAGACTGTAGGAAGAGGACACTTGATCCCTTGCTGTAGTCTCTGGATTGAGCAGAGGCGATCAAGCGTCGTGGGACCTTCGTTGTGGACTATGTCGGAGGTGATCGAGCGTCGTGGGACCTTCGTTATGGACTACGTCGGATCTTTATAATAAAGATGGAGTCTGAATTTTGTTTGTGTTTTTTTTTCAAAATAAAAATATTTTTCTCTGTGTGTATTTATTGACTACTTACCAGAGATTCCTAATGGCGGGTCTAACATTGGCCCAATATTATGAATCTCGGGCTTAGTGCCAGCTGCCAATAAAAAGCTGGCATTAACCCCTTTATTACCCAGTTTGCCACCGGCACCAGGGCAACTGGAAGAGCATGGGTACAGCGCCAGAAAATGGCGCTTCAATGAATGCGCCATTTTCTGGGGTGGCTGCGGGCTGCAATTCGCAGCATGGGGGGCCCAGAACGCTTGGGCCTTTCCATGCTGAGGATTCCAGCCCCCAGCTGCCAAGTTGTACCTGGCTGGACCAAAAATATGGCGGAGCCCTACGTCATTTTTTTTTCTAGAATTTGTTCTAGAAATAAAAAAAAAAGGGGCTTCGCTGTATTTTTGGTTGCAGCCAGGTACAACAAGGCAGCTGGGGGTTGCTGGCAGTCTGTAGCTGCCAAGTTGTACCTGGCTGGACCAAAAATATGGCGGAGCCCTACGTCATTTTTTTTTCTAGAATTTGTTCTAGAAATAAAAAAAAAAGGGGCTTCGCTGTATTTTTGGTTGCAGCCAGGTACAACGAGGCAGCTGGGGGTTGCTGGCAGTCTGTAGCTGCCAAGTTGTACCTGGCTGGACCAAAAATATGGCGGAGCCCTACGTCATTTTTTTTTTCTTGAATTTGTTCTAGAAAAAAAAAAAAAAAAGGGGCTTCGCTGTATTTTTGGTTGCAGCCAGGTACAACGAGGCAGCTGGGGGTTGCTGGCAGTCTGTAGCTGCCAAGTTGTACCTGGCTGGACCAAAAATATGGCGGAGCCCTACGTCATTTTTTTTTTCTAGAATTAGTTCTAGAAATAAAAAAAAAAGTCCTTCGTTGTAGTTTTGGTAGCCAGCCAGGTACAACTTGGCAGCTGGCTGACTGGAATCCTCAGCGTGGAGAGACCCAAATGTTGTGGGTCCCCCACGCTGCAAATTGCAACCCACAGCGACCCAAGAAAATAGCGCATTCATTAGAGGCGGCATTTTCTGGTGCTGCAACCCAACTCTTCCAGTTGCCCTTGTGCTGGTGGTACACAGGTTCTCCAAACGCGACATGGTGTCCGCTAACAATTTGAATGGAAAATGAGCTCAAATTGTTAGCGGACACCATGTTTCGAGGGTCCCTGTGTGTCTCCACATTGGAGCTCCCCCACAAAGGGAGGCTAAGGAGGAGAGGAGGACATGGAGGAGACGAGACCAGGGAGGCCAGGGACGACAGAAAAGGGAGGCCAGGGAGGAGAGGAGGCCACTGTACAGTGCTAACCACTGAGCCACTGTATACAGTGCTAACAACTGAGCCACCATATACAGTGCTAACCACTGAGCCACCATACAGAGCTAACCACTGAGCCACTATATACAGTGCTAACCACTGAGCCACCGTATACAGTGCTAACCACTGAGCCACCATATACAGTGCTAACCACTGAGCCACCGTGTACAGTGCTAACTACTGAGCCACCATATACAGTGCTAACCACTGAGCCACCGTATACAGTGCTAACCACTGAGCCACCATATACAGTGCTAACCACTGAGCCACCGTATACAGTGCTAACCACTGAGCCACCATATACAGTGCTAACCACTGAGCCACCATATACAGTGCTAACCACTGAGCCACCATATACAGTGCTAACCACTGACCCACCATATACAGTGCTAACCACTGAGCCACCATATACAGTACTAACCACTGAGCCACCATATACAGTGCTAACCACTGAGCCACCATACAGTGCTAACCACTGAGCCACTGTACAGTGATTACCACTGAGCCACCATATACTCCATATAAATCTTGCAACAACAGTGTAGTTTCTGGAGAGAGGACTGTGCTATTCAGCGGCTATTTATACGGCACCTGTTCATTTCACCGCACTCCCGATGCAATAGCATCGGGCCTATTTCTAGTTTTTTTTTTAATAATAAAGATTATTTTTACAAAGTGTTTTTTTTTTTGTTTCCAATCTCAATTTCTCTATTGCTAATAGCTGGCTGTCACACTGACGGCTGACATTACCAATAGGGGCTTGGTGGCAGCTGTCAAAAAAGGTGTCACCAACCCCGTTATTACCCAGACTGCCACCGCCCAGGGCAGCTGGAAGAGCGAGGTACCTGCCAGGTTTGGCATCTCTCATTGAGGCGCCACTCCTGGGGCGGCTGTTGGCTGCGGTCCTTAGCGTGGGGGGCCCAGAACGGTTGGGCCTCACCACGCTGAGGATTCCAGCCTCCAGCTGCTTGGGTTACCTTTGCTGGACATAGAAAATGCAGCATGTAGATTGTCCATTCTCTAGTACACTTTTCAATGGAGAATGTAATAATGGAAAAGAAAGGAAATGACATCATAAGGTTTTTTTTTTTCGTTTTTTTTTAACACACTTTATTTCTATGTGTTTGCAGTACACATGCAGAAAAAGACGCGCCCGTAAAAAAACGCATCAAAAAACGCATGTGTGTGAACGCACATGCGTTTTTTTACACGTGTAAAAAAACTCACGTATTTCTTTAGAAAACTGCATGCGTAAAAATACGCGACAAAATACGCGATGTGTGAACGTAGCCTAAATTGAGTTCTTCTAAAGAAAAAATGTATGTACTGCTATATCAGACAAACAGCGAGCTGCTCTAAGTAGTTGTGCTTTCCTATGATGCTGAGTAGGGACCTTCTCTATGGCATCCATATGCCCAAAATGGATGTAAGCAATGAGTTGTCAAAATGGAAAACACAGGCAGGAGGTATTGTACACTGTTTTTTGGTACCAAATATACAGTATAATAACTCATAATGAACAATCACGCATGCTATATGACATACATGTAATTTTTCTCTTCTCCTGTATTGTTTCTTGTGACATTTGTCTCCATGTGGACTTGCTGTTCTAATCGATAAAACATCAGGCCCCAGCCTGACAGCTAAATTTGAGTAGAATTCATATTATATTTTTATCTTTACAGCTGAGATTGGAGATTATGATCCTGATGAACATCCTGACAATTACATTTGTGATTTCAAGATATTTCCCAAGCAATCACAGAAACTGGAAAGAAAAATTGTTGAAGTCCACAAAAGTGAACTCAGGTATGTGTTGTGTGTTAGTCTATGTTCTGACAATGGGTATTTGGTGAGTTTTTTGAGTCTGAGGATTTTCTACTTTCAGCACTAACAGGTCATGTCCCTGCCTTTGATGCGGCTCGCACACTGAGCCTGAATGTTCCCCTGCACTTGTAGGCTGATCTGATCATCCAACATGTACCTCTAAAGGCCCTGTTACATTGCACGACATTGTTAACGACATCGCTGACACGTCACAGGTTTGGAGGCGTACCAGCGATCTCGTTGCATGTGACTCTGTCAAGTTGTTACGATAAATCGTTGGATCGTTGATCACAGGTGTGAGAACATGTTCTCAAACGACACGATCAACGATCAGCCAACTTGGTATATTGTTGTGTTTGACACTGCGATAACGATGTCGTTTACAACTTCGCCCATTCACAGCAATGAGCAGGTATCGTTCGCGGGGTTTGCGAATTATACCTGCTCACAACATCGTTGGTGAGTTGTCCACAATATCTAGACGTGTGACATCTCACCAGCGATGTCAAAACGATGTCTGCAATGACCACGCACCCACGAGATCATTGCGGACATCGTTACAACATCGTGCCGTGTAACGGGGCCTTTACAGTGTTGGGTGGATCGTAAATCTGTCTAGGTAAATCCGCAATCAATCTCTGACATCAGTATTTACAGGTGTCAGAGTGGATCTTGTGATTCTCTGCTCCCATCGGTGACCCCATGACATGATCGCAGGGTGCCAATAGGTTGTCATGACAGCCAGGGGTCAGAAGATGGCCCTTGTGTCAGTGATGGCAAACTTCCTGTGAACGCCTGCTACTGATGCACTGCCCTGTCCAGCACAAGCAATCATCTGATCGTATCTTCAAGTCCTCTACGGCGACAAGTACAATGTTTTGTGTACTTCCTATTACTTTCCTTTGATAAAACTTTATTGATAGTCATCTGCAGATTACAAGCATGTTCCATCATAAAAACCCATATACATATTTTCCTTGCAGATTTTCCTCATTTCATTCAAATCTACGAGGAAAATCCACATGTTGTGGATTTCAATATGGCATCATAGGTCAGTTTATGCTGTGTAAAAGAGTTGTCATGAAGTTTTGATAAATCTGTTCACTTTACTGGAACTGCATTTTTTAAACATGGAAATAACACCAAATACTCATTGTGGGACTGTGACGGCTTCTGCTAATACAGGCTGTGACACTGATATGTCATTGCTTTTCTTTTGCTGCCTCAATAGCGACTGACCGTGTGGGGGCCTGGGGGCATTCAAGACATCCAAATGCAAAGAACGTCTCTGCCCCTCGTGCTGCCTCATATTTAGGCTGTATGGGGAATTTCTTTAGGTTTTTCTTTGTACCCAAAAACTCTGCAACAGGAAACATGCAAAGCACATTAAACTGTCAGCGTGCAAATATTCTCTTTACAATTTGTTGTAGATATTTTCCATTGACTACAATGAGGAAGACAAAAGGTACAATCAACTTGACAGATAATATATAATTTTGTGCTGGAATAAAAAAAAAATATATATATATATATATATATATATATATATATATATAATATATATATATATATATATATATACACATACTCTTTCTTTACCAAAGCCCCTGCCATTTATGTGTAGAATCTTTCCTGGTACTTAGTGGTCTCTATTTAGTACCTTCCAGTTATGACATAGCATCTCGGCTCATGACTGCTGCCTCGATGACATGTCACAAGGTTAGCAGAGGTTGGAAGGAACTATTGGCACCAAGGAGACTTTAGCATAGATTTGGCCCTGGTGCCTATGGCTGTGCAATGAGTGAACGGATTGAAGTCTGTCTGTATATAACAAACCACGTGTTCAGCTTTTAACCCCTTCATGACCAAGGGCGTACCTATACACCGCAGAAGGGAGTTTGTTCCTGATCAAGGGCGTATAGGTACACTATGGTGAAAATCGTGGCACTGTTGCCATGGTAACGGAGATTGCAGTCTGATGCCTACTTATTCTGTAAGCAGGGCACCATACCACGATGCCCTAGGTGGTGGATTTCCTGCCCTGCATCCACGATCGCTGTGATTAGAAAACAGATGAGTCCTGCACACAGAGAGAACAAGTCTGTAGGAACATGTTCACACCGCCAGCATATTTGGAGACAAAAAGCTAAATGCGACCAAAAACAACAGTACACTGCAGTAAAAGTATTAAAATGCAAGTGCAGTATAAAAAATAGTATAACACATACAGGGTACTTAGTCCATCCATTTTTTTGCGCAAAAAAAGTTACTTCAAGCCACGTCACTAACTTCAAAGTGTACCCATCTCTGACGCGGTCCTAACTGTTGTATTAAAAACCTGACTAGTGTGTATACTTACTAGTAAGCAGGAGCCAGCAAGTCCAGTGTCTGAAATGGACTGAAGGCGACGAGGCTATATGTGTGCAGGGCCCAGAGAGGGGCGGGAGACTCCATCTCTTGCATGGCAAGAGGCAATTAATTAGCAAACAGATGAGTCCTGCACACAGAGAGAACAAGTCTGTAGGAACATGTTCACACCGCCATCAATTCTGAACAGCCAATCACAGAGACTGTAATGAACAGGCAATGAAATTGTCTGCTCAATACTATCTAACCTATGTTGAGGATATAATAGCCCCTCCCATAGGCTGGAGTGCTAGATTGGCGATGTCATCCCCTTCAGCCCTGAGGGGAGTGACCGTGCTGTCATGATCACTCACATTGTCCAGCACAGCGGCAGCGTGATCTGCTTGTCTGCACTCCCCTTCATCCTCATCCCCTACATGGAGCTAATTAGAGGCTGAAGAGGACAGCTATCACACATCCAGGGATGATCGGTGTGTCCCCTGGCTGGATCACCCTCTAACTGCAGCAATCAGTAATGATCACTGCAATTAGAATGCAGGGTGCAGGGAGAGGGAGCTCGCTGTTGTCTTGCCTTTCCCAGTCCCTGTGCTCATCTGTGCCTCTGGTGACAGAATGTTGCCATGACATCCCACCGTTTCCATGGCAGCATCCAGTCACCCGACAAAGCATCAGAGATCATGTGATCTAAATCACTGATACCTACACTGTATGGCTGATCAATGCCATAAAGTGCATCATTAGTGTGAGCCCAGAGACTGCAGCAAGAGGACACTTGATCCCTTGCTGCAGTCTCTGGATGTATTATGGTGGGTTTACACACACCAATTTATCTGTTCAATATCTGAACAGATCTCTGGTTGCAGTGAAATCATGGACACATTACTCCATTTTGTACACAGCCACAAAATGGAACTATGTGTCTATGATTTCACTGCAACCAGAGATCTGTTCAGATATTGAACAGATAAATTGGTGTGTGTAAACCCACCATTAGAGGTGACTGAGCAATGTGGGACCATCGTTGTGGACTATGTCAGAGGGTAAGTGGGGGTAATAAGGATAGAGTCAAGAAATGTGTTAGTGTTTTTTG
Source organism: Allobates femoralis (assembly GCA_033576535.1). Lineage (NCBI taxonomy): Eukaryota > Metazoa > Chordata > Amphibia > Anura > Aromobatidae > Allobates > Allobates femoralis. Next base: position 557,880,581 of record JARQOC010000003.1, read on the forward strand.
TTCTTATTTTAATTATTTTTCTTTGTGTCTTGTGTATTATTTACTTAAAGGTTCATAGTAGCCGGGTCTAAGAGTGGCACTACATTATGAACCTCGGGCTTAGTGCCAGCTGCCAATACAAAGCTGATATTAACCCCTTTATTACCCAATTTGCCACTGGCACCAGGGCAAATGGAAGAGCCTGAGTATAGCCAGAAAATTGCGCTTTTATGAATGCGCCATTTTCTGGGGTGGCTGTGGGCTGCAATTTACAGAGTGGGGGGCCCAGAACGCTTGGGCCTCTCCATGCTGAGGATTCCAGCCCCCACCTGCCTAGTTGTACCTGGCTGGTAACCAAAAAGCCCCATATCATTTTTTTAAACTATTTCTAGAAGTATCTTAAGAAAAATACGATATTGGACTTAGCTGTATCTTTTTTTGCCAGCCAGGTAGAAAACTAGGCAGCTGTGGGGTGGGTGGCAGCCTGTAGCTAACCTAGTTTTACCTGGCAGGCAACCAAAAAATATGGTGACGCTCCATGTCTTTTTTTTTTTTTTTTTATTATTTCTAGAAATAAAAAAAATAGGGTTCCAATGTAAAACAAAGCAGCTGGGGGTACTGCCTGCTGTACTTGTGCTAGTTAACAAAAATACAGCAAAGCCCCACGTCATCAGCGCAAAATACCCGCTAAGTGTGGTTTTTGGAATCTGAGGTGATGCAGATAAAGCCTGCATCCCCCCAGATTTCACTGCAGGTGTGGGTGCATCTGGTTGATTTACCTCTTTTTGCGGCATCTGGTTGTAAATGACATGCCCCCTACTGGGTGTGCCATTTACAACTTTGTTTTGGGCATGCTAAGTCCAAAAACCCACATTCAGGATCCGGATTCCGCTGGATCCATGTTCCACAGAGCTGCATTCAAATTGAACCTGTCGTGCCCTGGATCCGGGTGTTCACGGTTTGAAATGGACACCAACATCGCTACAAAATGCGGTTTGGTGTCAGTGAAAAAAAACATGGACACACAGATCAGTGGTTACCGTACTGAACTGGATGTACCTGCAAGTTCGATGCGGCCACATTGAAAGTTAATGGGGCTGAAAATGGATGAGGGTTCATCCAGTTCAAGCTCAATTTACACGGATACTGAAAAACAGTAGTGTGAAACCAGCCTAAATATACAATGAATGCTCACTGTGTGAACAGTGCTGTGTATTTGCTGAGTATTTTAGCGTTCTATGGATGAATATTGTAGCAAAATACCCTGAAAAAATTGAATTTTTGCCAAATTTCCGTTTTCTTTCACAAATAAACGCAAAATTATCTTCCTAAATTTACCACCATCATGAAGTCCAATATGTCACGAAAAACATTCTTGGAATCATTGGGATCCGTTGAAGCGTTATAAGCTCATAAAGTGACACAGATATGTAGACTGAGATGGGCGGTCTCCAGGGCTCCGTCTCTCCTCCTCGCTACTGATATCGTGCCCCGCTGGGTGTGAGAATTCATTCGCCTGTGCGCTCCCAATTTGAAATTCCCATCTCCTCCTTCTGGGTATGATGCATCGGCCAGTCGTCATTTCTGGTCCGGTCCAGTGTGGATCATTATTCGGATGTGTGGGCAGACATCAATATGCACACTGCGCATGCTCCAGAGCTGGCCTGTACAGCTAATACACCCCCAAAATGCACCAGACAGGAAATGAATTCCGGCCGGCGCATCAGACCTGGAAGGAGGAGGCGGGAAATGTAAATTGGGAGCGCACAGGAGAATGAATTCTCACACTCAGCGGGGCATGATAACAGCAGCGAGGGGGAGGGAGGAGACGGCACCCTGGAAACCACCTAGTCAGTCTACATACTGTAGTCTGGATGCCTCATTTGCATGCGGACATGTAAGTCACAAAGTGATTTATCACAGCCAATATAGGACAGTTTTAGCTCAGACGGGGATGGTTAGGGATGTGCTAGGAAGGTGCAGGGACAGGTAGTGATAGGTTAAGAGGTAAAAACAACCTGACAGGTTCCCTTTAAAGCAGAGCTGTCGAGTTAGTAAACCAAGCGTCTGACTCCAACTCGACAACTCCAACTCCCTCATACCTGGCTCATGTTTAAGTGATAAATGTATTGTAGTACAATGAGAATAACAGGCTTTAATCATTATGATCCAATAATCAAGCTGTTTAGATAGAACACAACAATGATTTATAAAACAGTCCAGAAAAAAGAGGGCACTCACCCATTTGGTGCTTCTTAGGAATTTATTCCCTTTTCAGGGTTCCGTTCAGGATTCCATACAGTACAATGGAGGGAGGGGGGGACATGGAGGGATGCCGGACAACAGCCCGTTTCGTGCCCTGAATGGCACTTCTGCTGGTCCGATCAGCAGAAGTGCCATTCAGGGCACGAAATGGGCTGTTGTCCGGCATCCCTCCATGTCCCCCCTCCCTCCATTGTACTGTATGGAATCCTGAACGGAACCCTGAAAAGGGAATAAATTCCTAAGAAGCACCAAATGGGTGAGTGCCCTCTTTTTTTCTGGACTGTTTTATTTAACATACACTTGAGTGAGCACACCCAGGTGCATAGCTGCCTCATCTAAGACGACTGACACACGGGGAAACTCCCAACACAAAATCCCAGTAGTGCCCGGTCTTTACAATTTGGTTTACAATAATGATTTATAACAATGATATTCAGCACATACTGCATTGAACTATTGCACTCAATTTATTATATATTTTGGGAGTCGGTCCATTTTATACTGACTCCACCAAATTGGACTCCGACTCTGATTCCACAGCCCTGCTTTAAAGAGTTGATATTGACTTTTAGCCTTCCTACCTCTGATAGATGGATCTAGAGTGCCAGTCCTTGTCCTCCCTGGAGAGGCCATTTACAATTTGAAATTTCAGGGGGGTTTTATATGGCATGTAATTCTCCTTAAGCCAACTTGGCATTCTCCAAGAAACAGTGTCAGTCAGTGTCACAAACTTTACACCTGTCTACAAGGCTGTCAGTCAGTGTCACAAACTTCACTCCTGTCTACAAAGGCTGTCAGTCAGTGTGACGAAGTTCACTCCTGTCTACAAGGCTGTCAGTCAGTGTAATGTCCTTCACTCCTGTTTACACGACTGTCAGTCATAGTGTGATGAACTTTGCTCCTGTCTACAAGGCTGTCAGTCAGTGAGACGAAGTTCATTCCTGTCTATAAGGCTGTAAGTCATAGTGTGCTGTTCTTTAGTCATATATACATATTCTTGAATACCCGATGCGTTAGAATCGGGCCACCATCTAGTCTATATAGATGGAAAAATAGAAAAGTTATAGCTTTTGGAA
>JARQOC010000003.1:557884000-557918050 GCA_033576535.1 Allobates femoralis
CCGCAGCAGTCTCTTATTGAGTATTCTCTATTGTGTGTTTAGCCAGCAGCAGCAGTCTGTATTGTGTATATGGCCCGCAGTCATCTCTATCTTGTATTCTCTATTGTGTATAGGTATTGTGTATTCAGCCCAAAGCAGTCTTAAGTGTGTGTGTGTGTGTGTGTGTGTGTGTGTGTGTGTGTGTGTGTGTGTGTATATATATATATATATATATATGAGTGTTTGGGTGGAGGCTGGGTGGCGTCTCAGGGGGGCCCCAAAATTTTGCCAGTAAGGGACCCCGAAATTCCTAATGGCAGCCCTGAGCATGCATACCGTATAATTGCAGTCCTTTCCTGGCTTACAAAACAGCGAACCCTTGCAGTGTGGGTGCTGGAGTATTGGTAAGTCTGTAGTTACTTAGATTGACTGCTGAATTATCAGTTTTAGACCGAACAACCCCTTTAAGTGTGGAGGCACACTGGCGTGAGACTCGCGCGAGTGCAATGCGTGAAAAAAACGCATTGCACTCGGACCAGTGTTGCCCTATCAGGCAGGGTACACTCGTGCGAGTCCCACGCACCTAACTCGCATTGCGAGTCAGAAGCGAGTGCAGTCGCAGCATGCTGCGACTGCACGCAATTCTGACGCGCGTGAGCGCAATGCAAGTGTATGGGGGCGAAAAATCTCGCCCCCGTACAGCACACGGTGCGAGTTTGTAGCACCATGCTACAATAGCTAAATCATGTTTAATAGGCTCCCGCTGTTACTTCCGGGGCCGCCTATTAAGCTCATTACATATTCAGTGCACTGTCAAACTAACAGCCAATCACAGGAGCTCACACTCAATGGGAGCCTCTGTGATTGGCTGTTGTAATCAGACTGGATTTTCTCAATCTGGACAGTGATTCTGCTTGGTTGCCATACACATTAGTGTATGGCAACCAACCTGGCGTTGTAGGGCGTAAAATAAATAATTATTTTAAAAAAATAAACGCGTGGGGCTTCGCAGCATTTTTAAGTCTAGCCCGATGAAAGCAGGCAAACTGCGAGCTGCCACCCTCAGCTGCTTAATTTCCCCTTGGCTGGCAAAAAAAAATGTGTGGGCTCCGCCCTATTTTCCATGCCAGCCAAGGTAAAACTAGGCAGCTGATGGCTGGTATTCTCAGCGGGGTGAGGGCCCATTGTTATAGGGCTCCCCCACGCTAAAGAATAGCAGCCCGCAGCCGCCCCTGAAAATGGTGCATTAATAATAAGCACCATTTCCAGGCGCTTTACCGGGTTCTTCCAGCGGCCCTGGTGGCGGTGGCATGCTCGTTAATAAAGGGGTTAATACCAGCTTTGTTATACAAGCTGGTATTAAGCCCGAGATTCTTAATGTCAGGCCAAGTTTGACCCGGCCACTAAGAATCTCCAATAAAGGGTTAAAAAAAACACCACACAGAGAAAAATTCTTTATTAAAAATGAAGACACAGACACCATTAGGGACTCCATCTTTATTACCACCACATATCCCTCCAAAGATCCAGGTTTTCTCTCTTCTTTCTTCTGTCTTCCTTCTTCTTCTTTTCAACTCATTCAGCTCTGCTACATCACACAGCAGGGGGCGGAAATGCGCTCCCCTGCTGTGTGATGAGTCAGTGAGGCTGTGAGCATTAAGCGGTGACGTCACCGCCGGCCCCGTTGAATAGTAACCAAACTATTGGTTACTATAGCAATGCTTAAGCAGTGCCGACAGCACAGAGCCGACTCATTCATAAACTGCTGGATTTAACTCCCTGCTTACCGATCACTGCAGCGTCGGTAAGCAAAGAGTTAACTCTGCTGTGACTTTACTGTTAGGGTACCGTTACACAACGCAATTTCACTGGCAATTTGCTGGTTGCAGTGAAATCATGGACACATTGTTCCATTTGTACACGGCAACAAAATAGAACAATGTGTCCATGATTTCACTGCAACCAGCAAATTGCCAGTGAAATTGCCTAGCAATATTGCCGCGTGTGACGGTACCTATAAGGGTATGTGCCCACAGGACGTTTTTGCTGCAGTCCTGAACACAGGAAAACCTGAGGATCCTAGAGTCCTTGACAGGAGAAATGCTATGATCTTGTCTGCGTTTTTGGTGTGTTTTTAACTGCGTTTTTGATGCTGCATTTTTCCAGCGGTTTTCCCATTGACTGCACCAAAAACGCAAAAAGAAGTGACATCTCCATTTTTTGCTATCCGCACCAAAAACGCAGGTATTGGACAGTTCTTGACACTTGCAAAACTAATGTGTGTGCACAGCGTTTTTGCAAAACACATTGGTTTTGCTGGGAAGCCCAACCGCAGGAACAGATTAGCATACATTACCATAAAACCAATGGTTTTCTGCAAGCGGAAACCGCAGCAAAAACGCCCTGTGGGCACATACCCTTAGGGCTCAAGAAATGTTACAAAATACTTGACACTGCTAATGGGGTATATGGCAAGGTTGTATAAACTGGACAGCCTCATTAAGTTAGGGTGGTTAAAGGTTGATTACTCCCATAATTGAAAATACTATTGTGTTGCTACAATGTATAACATATAAAAAGGCTCAGTTCATTAGTAAATGTGAGTTTCTTGTCCGAAAGTAGTGTGCAAGTGACAGCCGAACAATGGTATGTTATGAGAAATAACAACTAATCACATTCACAGCTCACACTGGATACAATTGTGCACCCGCCTGTCATGTGGAATCTCATCTTGGCAGCAGAAGCGTTTAGAATAACTGACAAGTTACCAACTTCATCATGACTGCTATGTTTCATAGCTGAAGTCACAGATCATGAATGCGGTCATCCTATTTAGGTTACAAACCAAAACAATGCTTAGACTTTAACTTAAATTTCATGAAACCATGTAATATTCTTCATACAGGTGCATTTCAATGAATTAGAATATCATCAAAGAGTTAATTGATTTCAGTAATTCAATTTAAAAAGTGAAATGCATACATTATATAGTCATTACACACAGAGTGATCTATTTCAAGTGTTTATGTCTGTAAATGTTGATGATTATGGCTTACAGCCAACTCCCTGGTCCCATCCTCAGGACAAATCAATATTATATTGCCTAATTTCAGGGCGCAGTGCCCAATAAATCAATATTATATTCACCCTCTGATGTCTCGTGGAATACGGCAGCGTAGTTTTTAACTCTTCATCCTCCTGTCAGGAAAATTTGAATTATTTTTATTTTTTTAAAATATTTTAAAAGACAGCCAGAGCTGGCTTATTTCTCTGTCCCTTTTTCATTTGAATGGGAGCTGCATAGATCTCCTCTCTGTTCCCCCCCAGTCAGGAATTTTTACGATCTGAAAGAATACAATTTTTTTTACTCTTTTCAGTAGCAGTAGGAGATGCTTTTTCCTTTCCCTCCAGAATGTCTTTGTGTCAAATTGAATTGAATAAGACACGTTCATGTTGCAATAAATCATGTTGTTCATAAATCAGATTGTTGGAATGCTTACATTATTACGGATCTAATGGGTTATCTTACTTTTCTGGAAGTGTGTCAGAAACCTAGGAAATGAATTCTGACCACCAGCACATCACAGAGATATCATATTTTCAGTCAAACAGCACCAAAAATCACAACGGAAAACATGATGTCCATATCTTTGAAGTGGGAGCATCCAAGCCAAAGACATGGAAAAATGGAGGTTTTGAGACTTGTGGAGAGGGGGTGGTTTTCAAAGAGACCAGCCCACATGTGAGGTAAACAAAGTGAGAGTTTCTGGTTTAATGGCTTATCACATAAAACCAAAGCGTCCATTTTTGGGTCATTCCACCCTGGGACTACAAACACAGCACGACCCTGTCGCTGTGTGGAGGAATCATACACCATTTCTGAGGAGCCGTGGTCCCCCCCCACTGAATCTGAGTTGTCATCGCGTGGTGCCGGTTTTGTAATTTTCTCATTTAATCCCTTTTATTTTAATAACTTTGCATATATGTAAATTGTCTTCTGGAGTAAAATGTATAAATTACTAGCCTCGTTCTTCATGTTCTATGAGCGAGCGACACGCACTTCCCGCTATTACAGGTTACCGATCTACGTTGAAAGAGATCGGTGGTGGCAGCGTAATTTTTGTATTTATGTGACATTGTAGGCCTGAGGGTGACTGGGTCGAGGTATATATACATTCCTGGCAGGAATTGGTGGTATACCGTATATACATCCCGTCACGTCACGTCACGTGCCACAATAGTCAACACAAATTAGAGCAGCTGCGCTCCTTTGCTTATCTTTTGTCAATACCGTATTTGGCCAACAGGATAAGCGGGCGCAAGAGAGCTGCAAGTCTTGACCAAGTTCGTGGCACCTCCCTACTTGAATTTTCTGAGATAATGACCTTTAGGTTTTCATTGGCTGTAAGCCATAATCATCAACATTAACACAAATAATCACCTGAAATAGATCACTCTGTTGTAATGACTCTATATAATATGACTCTATATAATATATGAATTTCTCTTTTTGTATAGCTGTTCCACAAGATCTCGTCTTAGCCTCTCATACAGCCAGATCAGTATTCCCACACACTGCACTGATGAGGGGCAATCACCCCGAAACTCAGCGTCTGCAGTTTGGGGTTCTGATCTGGCACAAATCCTAAGTCATATTAAAAGGCTTGTTAAAGAGTTGATTATGACTTTTAGGATTGTCCTCATTGGGTGGCATTGGAGTTTGTCTACTTCCTCACTGAAGTGACAATTTGCATATCCAATTTCCCAGAGGAGCATTGCTGTATTAAGTCTCCTCACTGCCGGCTGGCAGAGTATTCTCCACAAGGAGAATAGCTGTTCCCCAAGACTTTTTGTATTGAATTAGTGAAATAAATTAACTTTCTGATGATATTCTAATTCATTGAGATGCACCTGTTTATGTTCTGTGGGAATGAATTGGATGTCTTTCTAAGAGCAAAGCTTTCCCATGGCAAATTTAGACGTCTGCAAAATATGGTATTTGTACAGACCAGGGCTGGTGGAGTTGATGAGCCAAACCTCCAACTCCGACTCCTCAGTTTCACTGACTCCGACTCCACAACTCCGACTCCTTCATACATGGCTCATGTTTAAGTGATATTTTTATTGTAGGACAATGAACATCAGGCTTTAATCATTATAATGATACAATAATCAAGATATTTAGGTAGAACATAAAAATAATCATAATAGTAATATTCAACACATACTGCATTGAACGACAGTACCTAATTTATTATATATTTCAGGAGTCCAAGTCGGTCCATTTTTTATCAACTCCGACTCCACCAAAATGGACCGACTCTAACTCCACAACCCTGGTACAGACCATGATGCATATATTGCCTGCAGGTCTCCTGTCTTGAATTTGTCAGCCCTATATGGAGAAAAAACAAAAGAAAAATTGCAAGCACATTCTTAAAAATAAAAACAGTATTCTTTATTTAGGCATCCATTAACACAGGTGCAACCACATAGCAAAAGGTAAAGCTGACATGTTTCTGGCTTGACAAACACACTTAATCATAAGATGAAGGAAAAAAATAATCATTCGCTGACGGAAATAAATAAACCAATGCAAAAACTTTATAGAATAACAAGTGAATTAAACTCAGTGCAAGTCTATTAGAGCCTCCTTCTCACCTCACTCTTGCTTTCATATACTTTAAATTGAGAGCTTGTGATGTAACTTCTGACTTCCAACCAGTCAGAAGTAGCGTGACCTGAGTAATGCTGAACAAAGCTGAGAATGCCGAAGGGTGAGTTTGACTGCTCACCATAACAGCCAAAGTTCAGATACCCAATACACTTAGCAGAACGCAGCAGGTCCCAATGATAGAGGCAACACAGGTGCATAATACCATTGTCGCAATCACTCTCAACATGCTATGACATGGGGAAGGTGATTGGTGGTTTTTTTGTATTTTGTATGCACAAACATGAGGTTTCCATAGGGCATCAGTCACACAGGCACGCATGATGCAGAATGTCTGTATGCAACCTATTGATCACGCCCATACTATTAGATCAGGCAGTTTGCCCAGCAATAAATACATGCGCCACACAGGACTGACGCCCCTAAAGGGCCTGGCTGCATCCTGCATTCCAATAAAAAAAGTGCAAAAAATTATAAATGATAATGTGAGGTGATGGTAGATATTTTGGCCAAAACACGCAAGCTCGTAAGCCATGTCAAGGCGCCTCACGCTTACGAATCCCTATCACTATATTCAGAAAGTTGAGAGTGGCATGTTGACAGTGATTGCAGCATCGGTATTATGCACCTGTGTTGCCTCTATCATTGGGGCCTGCTGCGTCCTGCTAAGTGCATTGGGTATGTGACCTTTGGCTGTTTTGGGGTATTTTCTGATTTTATGTCCTTATAGGTTTTTTTTTTCTGACTTTAAGACTAGCGGCAGGGACCTTAAGTGAAAGTACCACTCAAGGGGAAAACAAATACTCGAGTGGTGCTTTAAATTAAACTATTACATTACTCTGCTGCAGTATCTAGAAATGGATCATCAGAAAGGGCATACATTTAAAAAAAACTTGCCAGAAAAAGAAACAGCCATTACCAATACAAGTTTAAAAAATTATGAAAAAATGAATGCACTAGCAGGATGTAGGCATCCTCCTTTATAAAGGTGGGAGCAGCAAAGATACTCACAGCCTACCCACCAAAAATACACTAGATGGTAATATGATTTTGTTTGTTTCTTATCCTCAAGTAGATATAATCACAGTTTGATCACATATGGATATGTATGGAATATTACATATGGAAATCAGATGATTGCATGGGAAATAAGCTTCAATAAAAGGAGCCTTATCATGAGAAGGTGTGTGTTGAGGTGGTTTATTTTTCTGCCAGGTATAGGATTCTCTCTGTTGCTCTAGGTATGGTCTTCACCCTGACCTTAAATCATGGACATTACAAGTTGTTTGTTGTGTTTCTTGCAGGTATCTTCTGTATCTTCAAGTAAAAAGGGACATTTTTCATGGACGTCTGTTGTGTTCATTTGCTGATGCTGCCTTCCTTGGTGCTTGCATTGTACAAGGTAACATTGAAAATCCATGTAAAACTTGACCTTATTGTTTAAATGGGGTTTTGAATATGCCATTTTTCCTGAGTGGTAATCCAATACTCCACCCACATATATATTTCAGTATACATTAATTGTTATGGTGGCACCCTGATTCTCTCAAAACATGATTGGGAGGAAGGGATCTGGTACATTGGATTTCAGCACCTGATTATCTCATTATCCCAGAAGTCACCAGAGGAAACTGTCAGTGTCCGTGACTTACGGTCCATTCACATCAGCGTTTTTCGTTCAATGCGGCAGATTTACTGCATCTGCCGGATTTGCCGCCTAACGGCCAACTTGCGGTACACCTGCGGCAAGCCCAATTCATTCTCTATGGGGCTTGCGGCAGGTGCGGTCTTTACGCAAACCAGCATTTGCGGTCGATCCGGAAGGTGACACCGCATCTTCTGGATCGGCCGCCTAACGGTCGACTTGTGGTCTGGATTCGGCAAGCCCCACGCATTGTCTATGGGGCTTGCGGTCCTGTCCGGCAAGTGCGGTTCTGCCGGATGCGGCAGATCCGGCACTTCCGACTGCATAAAAAAAAAACACGCTGCTTGCAACTTTTTTTTCTCGTGGCCTCAACTGCCGTGAGTGCCGGATCGTGAAAATACCGCACTGGCCGCAAACCCCATAGAGAATGCATGGGGCTTGCCGCAAGTGCAGCCGTTAAGTGGCAGATGCGTTTTTCTGTCCGGAACTGCTGGATCTGGACAGAAACGGTAGTGTGAAAGGGGCCTTACCACGGTTTTTGCCGATCCAGCAGCAACTGCAAGATTTTCCGGATCACGGCAAAGCCGTACCCGCTGCTAGCCCCATAGAGACTGAATGGGGGCTTGCCGCAGGTGTACCGCAAGTCAGCCGTTAGACGGTGAATCCGGAAGATGCAGTAAATCTGCCAGATCTGCCGCACTCAGTGAAAAACGCTGATGAGAAAGGCCCCTACTCTGTTTTCCCCAATGAAAACATGCATGCTTGACTGAACTGACTATTCATACTGTATATATGGGGGAGAGATAGCTGTTTGCTGATCAAGTGTTTGCCCAATGTTTATTAGATAACGTTTAATGTGTAAATGCACCTTTAGACTTATTCATGAGTGGTATTGTTGATGCTGTCCCTTTTTCTTCACCTTCACTTAAAGGGAACCTCCTACCATTAAAATACAGTCCAATCTGCACGCTCTATGCTACTGAGCACAGGAAGCTGAGTAGATTGATATACAGTTTTATGAGAAAAGATTCAGTATAACCTGTTGTGTTAATTTAATCCTCTGCTTCCACTGAGGTTTTCAGTCCAGAGGGCAGTCCTATCAGTGGTTGACAGTGATCTCTCCATGCACACTTATACAAAGAAAGCTGTCAGTCACTGATAGGACCGCCCACTGTACGAAAACCCCAGAAGTAGAGGTTTAAATGGTTAAAACACAGAATATACTGAATCTTTTCAGCTTACATAACATGATGCCTGCAGATTGGATTGTCATTTCATGGTGACAGGTTCCCTTTACACAATTAAGAGTTGAACTTTATCATCACATACAAAATGATTTTAAATGGTCACTTCATAAAAGTATAAAAATTGTGAAATGGTGCTTTAAAACCTAAATTTCTATGTACTGTTTTGGTTGTCTGGCTGCATAAGTGGCCAAATTTGCAATGCAGCAGCCACTGCTAGGAAGAAATCGCAATAAATTGAGTTCTTCTAAAGAAAAAATGTATGTACTGCTATATCAGACAAACAGCGAGCTGCTCTAAGTAGTTGTGCTTTCCTATGATGCTGAGTAGGGACCTTCTCTATGGCATCCATATGCCCAAAATGGATGTAAGCAATGAGTTGTCAAGATGGAAAACACAGGCAGGAGGTATTGTACATTGTTTTTTGGTACCAAATATACAGTATAATAACTCATAATGAACAATCACGCATGCTATATGACATACATGTAATTTTTCTCTTCTCCTGTATTGTTTCTTGTGACATTTGTCTCCATGTGGACTTGCTGTTCTTATCGATAAAACATCAGGCCCCAGCCTGACAGCTAAATTTGAGTAGAATTCATATTATATTTTTATCTTTACAGCTGAGATTGGAGATTATGATCCTGATGAACATCCTGACAATTACATTTGTGATTTCAAGATATTTCCCAAGCAATCACAGAAACTGGAAAGAAAAATTGTTGAAGTCCACAAAAGTGAACTCAGGTATGTGTTGTGTGTTAGTCTATGTTCTGACAATGGGTATTTGGTGAGTTTTTTGAGTCTGAGGATTTTCTACTTTCAGCACTAACAGGTCGTGTCCCTGCCTTTGATGCGGCTCGCACACTGAGCCTGAATATTCCCCTGCACTTGTAGGCTGATCTGATCATCCAACATGTACCTCTAAAGGCCCTGTTACATTGCACGACATTGTTAACGACATCGCTGACACGTCACAGGTTTGGAGGCGTACCAGCGATCTCGTTGCATGTGACTCTGTCAAGTTGTTACGATAAATCGTTGGATCGTTGATAACAGGTTTGAGAACATATTCTCAAACCACACGATCAACGATCAGCCAACTTGGTATATTGTTGTGTTTGACACTGCGATAACGATGTCGTTTACAACTTCGCCCATTCACAGCAATGAGCAGGTATCGTTCGCAGGGTTTGCGAATTATACCTGCTCACAACATCGTTGGTGAGTTGTCCACGATATCTAGACGTGTGACATCTCACCAGCGATGTCAAAACGATGTCTGCAATGGCCACGCACCCACGAGATCATTGCGGACATCGTTACAACATCGTGCCGTGTAACGGGGCCTTTACAGTGTTGGGTGGATCGTAAATCTGTCTAGGTAAATCCGCAATCAGTCTCTGACATCAGTATTTACAGGTGTCAGAGTGGATCTTGTGATTCTCTGCTCCCATCGGTGACCCCATGACATGATCGCAGGGTGCCAATAGGTTGTCATGACAGCCAGGGGTCAGAAGATGACCCTTGTGTCAGTGATGGCAAACTTCCTGTGAACACCTGCTACTGATGCACTGCCCTGTCCAGCACAAGCAATCATCTGATCGTATCTTCAAGTCCTCTACGGCGACAAGTACAATGTTTTGTGTACTTCCTATTACTTTCCTTTGATAAAACTTTATTGATAGTCATCTGCAGATTACAAGCATGTTCCATCATAAAAACCCATATACATATTTTCCTTGCAGATTTTCCTCATTTCATTCAAATCTACGAGGAAAATCAACATGTTGTGGATTTCAATATGGCATCATAGGTCAGTTTATGCTGTGTAAAAGAGTTGTCATGAAGTTTTGATAAATCTGCTCACTTTACTGGAACTGCATTTTTTAAACATGGAAATAACACCAAATACTCATTGTGGGACTGTGACGGCTTCTGCTAATACAGGCTGTGACACTGATATGTCATTGCTTTTCTTTTGCTGCCTCAATAGCGACTGACCGTGTGGGGGCCTGGGGGCATTCAAGACATCCAAATGCAAAGAACGTCTCTGCCCTCGTGCTGCCTCATATTTAGGCTGTATGGGGAATTTCTTTAGGTTTTTCTTTGTACCCAAAAACTCTGCAACAGGAAACATGCAAAGCACATTAAACTGTCAGCGTGCAAATATTCTCCTTACAATTTGTTGTAGATATTTTCCATTGACTATAATGAGGAAGACAAAAGGTACAATCAACTTGACAGATAATATATCATTTTGTGCTGGAATAAAAAAAAAAAAAATATATATATATACACATACTCTTTCTTTACCAAAGCCCCTGCCATTTATGTGTAGAATCTTTCCTGGTACTTAGTGGTCTCTATTTAGTACCTTCCAGTTATGACATAGCATCTCGGCTCATGACTGCTACCTCGATGACATGTCACAAGGTTAGCAGAGGTTGGAAGGAACTATTGGCACCAAGGAGACTTTAGCATAGATTTGGCCCTGGTGCCTATGGCTGTGCAATGAGTGAACGGATTGAAGTCTGTCTGTATATAACAAACCACGTGTTCAGCTTTTAACCCCTTCATGACCAAGGTCGTACCTATACACCGCAGAAGGGAGTTTGTTCCTGATCAAGGGCATATAGGTACACTATGGTGAAAATCGCGGCACTGTTGCCGTGGTAACAGAGATTGCAGTCTGATGCCTACTTATTCTGTAAGCAGGGCACCATACCACGATGCCCTAGGTGGTGGATTTCCTGCCCTGCATCCACGATCGCTGTGATTGGAAAACAGATGAGTCCTGCACACAGAGAGAACAAGTCTGTAGGAACATGTTCACACCGCCAGCATATTTGGAGACAAAAAGCTAAATGCGACCAAAAACAACAGTACACTGCAGTAAAAGTATTAAAATGCAAGTGCAGTATAAAAAATAGTATAACACATACAGGGTACTTAGTCCATCCATTTTTTTGCGCAAAAAAAGTTACTTCAAGCCACGTCACTAACTTCAAAGTGTACCCATCTCTGACGCGGTCCTAACTGTTGTATTAAAAACCTGACTAGTGTGTATACTTACTAGTAAGCAGGAGCCAGCAAGTCCAGTGTCTGAAATGGACTGAAGGCGACGAGGCTATATGTGTGCAGGGCCCAGAGAGGGCGGGAGACTCCATCTCTTGCATGGCAAGAGGCAATTAATTAGCAAACAGATGAGTCCTGCACACAGAGAGAACAAGTCTGTAGGAACATGTTCACACCGCCATCAATTCTGAACAGCCAATCACAGAGACTGTAATGAACAGGCAATGAAATTGTCTGCTCAATACTATCTAACCTATGTTGAGGATATAATAGCCCCTCCCATAGGCTGGAGTGCTAGATTGGCGATGTCATCCCCTTCAGCCCTGAGGGGAGTGACCGTGCTGTCATGATCACTCACATTGTCCAGCACAGCGGCAGCGTGATCTGCTTGTCTGCACTCCCCTTCATCCTCATCCCCTACATGGAGCTAATTAGAGGCTGAAGAGGACAGCTATCACACATCCAGGGATGATCGGTGTGTCCCCTGGCTGGATCACCCTCTAACTGCAGCAATCAGTAATGATCACTGCAATTAGAATGCAGGGTGCAGGGAGAGGGAGCTCGCTGTTGTCTTGCCTTTCCCAGTCCCTGTGCTCATCTGTGCCTCTGGTGACAGAATGTTGCCATGACATCCCACCGTTTCCATGGCAGCATCCAGTCACCCGACAAAGCATCAGAGATCATGTGATCTAAATCACTGATACCTACACTGTATGGCTGATCAATGCCATAAAGTGCATCATTAGTGTGAGCCCAGAGACTGCAGCAAGAGGACACTTGATCCCTTGCTGCAGTCTCTGGATGTATTATGGTGGGTTTACACACACCAATTTATCTGTTCAATATCTGAACAGATCTCTGGTTGCAGTGAAATCATGGACACATTACTCCATTTTGTACACAGCCACAAAATGGAACTATGTGTCTATGATTTCACTGCAACCAGAGATCTGTTCAGATATTGAACAGATAAATTGGTGTGTGTAAACCCACCATTAGAGGTGACTGAGCAATGTGGGACCATCGTTGTGGACTATGTCAGAGGGTAAGTGGGGGTAATAAGGATAGAGTCAAGAAATGTGTTAGTGTTTTTTGTTCTTATTTTAATTATTTTTCTTTGTGTCTTGTGTATTATTTACTTAAAGGTTCATAGTAGCCGGGTCTAAGAGTGGCACTACATTATGAACCTCGGGCTTAGTGCCAGCTGCCAATACAAAGCTGATATTAACCCCTTTATTACCCAATTTGCCACTGGCACCAGGGCAAATGGAAGAGCCTGAGTATAGCCAGAAAATTGCGCTTTTATGAATGCGCCATTTTCTGGGGTGGCTGTGGGCTGCAATTTACAGAGTGGGGGGCCCAGAACGCTTGGGCCTCTCCATGCTGAGGATTCCAGCCCCCACCTGCCTAGTTGTACCTGGCTGGTAACCAAAAAGCCCCATATCATTTTTTTAAACTATTTCTAGAAGTATCTTAAGAAAAATACGATATTGGACTTAGCTGTATCTTTTTTTGCCAGCCAGGTAGAAAACTAGGCAGCTGTGGGGTGGGTGGCAGCCTGTAGCTAACCTAGTTTTACCTGGCAGGCAACCAAAAAATATGGTGACGCTCCATGTCTTTTTTTTTTTTTTTTATTATTTCTAGAAATAAAAAAAATAGGGTTCCAATGTAAAACAAAGCAGCTGGGGGTACTGCCTGCTGTACTTGTGCTAGTTAACAAAAATACAGCAAAGCCCCACGTCATCAGCGCAAAATACCCGCTAAGTGTGGTTTTTGGAATCTGAGGTGATGCAGATAAAGCCTGCATCCCCCCAGATTTCACTGCAGGTGTGGGTGCATCTGGTTGATTTACCTCTTTTGCGGCATCTGGTTGTAAATGACATGCCCCCTACTGGGTGTGCCATTTACAACTTTGTTTTGGGCATGCTAAGTCCAAAAACCCACATTCAGGATCCGGATTCCGCTGGATCCATGTTCCACAGAGCTGCATTCAAATTGAACCTGTCGTGCCCTGGATCCGGGTGTTCACGGTTTGAAATGGACACCAACATCGCTACAAAATGCGGTTTGGTGTCAGTGAAAAAAAACATGGACACACAGATCAGTGGTTACCGTACTGAACTGGATGTACCTGCAAGTTCGATGCGGCCACATTGAAAGTTAATGGGGCTGAAAATGGATGAGGGTTCATCCAGTTCAAGCTCAATTTACACGGATACTGAAAAACAGTAGTGTGAAACCAGCCTAAATATACAATGAATGCTCACTGTGTGAACAGTGCTGTGTATTTGCTGAGTATTTTAGCGTTCTATGGATGAATATTGTAGCAAAATACCCTGAAAAAATTGAATTTTTGCCAAATTTCCGTTTTCTTTCACAAATAAACGCAAAATTATCTTCCTAAATTTACCACCATCATGAAGTCCAATATGTCACGAAAAACATTCTTGGAATCATTGGGATCCGTTGAAGCGTTATAAGCTCATAAAGTGACACAGATATGTAGACTGAGATGGGCGGTCTCCAGGGCTCCGTCTCTCCTCCTCGCTACTGATATCGTGCCCCGCTGGGTGTGAGAATTCATTCGCCTGTGCGCTCCCAATTTGAAATTCCCATCTCCTCCTTCTGGGTATGATGCATCGGCCAGTCGTCATTTCTGGTCCGGTCCAGTGTGGATCATTATTCGGATGTGTGGGCAGACATCAATATGCACACTGCGCATGCTCCAGAGCTGGCCTGTACAGCTAATACACCCCCAAAATGCACCAGACAGGAAATGAATTCCGGCCGGCGCATCAGACCTGGAAGGAGGAGGCGGGAAATGTAAATTGGGAGCGCACAGGAGAATGAATTCTCACACTCAGCGGGGCATGATAACAGCAGCGAGGGGGAGGGAGGAGACGGCACCCTGGAAACCACCTAGTCAGTCTACATACTGTAGTCTGGATGCCTCATTTGCATGCGGACATGTAAGTCACAAAGTGATTTATCACAGCCAATATAGGACAGTTTTAGCTCAGACGGGGATGGTTAGGGATGTGCTAGGAAGGTGCAGGGACAGGTAGTGATAGGTTAAGAGGTAAAAACAACCTGACAGGTTCCCTTTAAAGCAGAGCTGTCGAGTTAGTAAACCAAGCGTCTGACTCCAACTCGACAACTCCAACTCCCTCATACCTGGCTCATGTTTAAGTGATAAATGTATTGTAGTACAATGAGAATAACAGGCTTTAATCATTATGATCCAATAATCAAGCTGTTTAGATAGAACACAACAATGATTTATAAAACAGTCCAGAAAAAAGAGGGCACTCACCCATTTGGTGCTTCTTAGGAATTTATTCCCTTTTCAGGGTTCCGTTCAGGATTCCATACAGTACAATGGAGGGAGGGGGGGACATGGAGGGATGCCGGACAACAGCCTGTTTCGTGCCCTGAATGGCACTTCTGCTGGTTCGATCAGCAGAAGTGCCATTCAGGGCACGAAATGGGCTGTTGTCCGGCATCCCTCCATGTCCCCCCCTCCCTCCATTGTACTGTATGGAATCCTGAACGGAACCCTGAAAAGGGAATAAATTCCTAAGAAGCACCAAATGGGTGAGTGCCCTCTTTTTTTTCTGGACTGTTTTATTTAACATACACTTGAGTGAGCACACCCAGGTGCATAGCTGCCTCATCTAAGACGACTGACACAGGGGAAACTCCCAACACAAAATCCCAGTAGTGCCCGGTCTTTACAATTTGGTTTACAATAATGATTTATAACAATGATATTCAGCACATACTGCATTGAACTATTGCACTCAATTTATTATATATTTTGGGAGTCGGTCCATTTTATACTGACTCCACCAAATTGGACTCCGACTCTGATTCCACAGCCCTGCTTTAAAGAGTTGATATTGACTTTTAGTCTTCCTACATCTGATAGATGGATCTAGAGTGCCAGTCCTTATCCTCCCTGGAGAGGCCATTTACAATTTGAAATTTTAGGGGGGTTTTATATGGCATGTAATTCTCCTTAAGCCAACTTGGCATTCTCCAAGAAACAGTGTCAGTCAGTGTCACAAACTTACTCTGTCTACAAAGCTGTCAGTCAGTGTAATGTCTTCACTCCTGTTACAGACTGTCACAAGATAACTTTGCTCCTGTCTACAAGGCTGTCAGTCAGTAAGTGACGAAGTTCATTCCTGTCTAAAGGCTGTAAGTCATAGTGTAATGTTCTTCAGTCATTTATACACATTCTTCAATACACGATGCGTTAGAATCGTGCACCATCTAGTCTATATAGATGGAAAAATAGAAAAGTTATAGCTTTTGGAAGAAGGGAATGAAATACAAATCTGGAAACTTGCCTGGGGTGAAGGTAAGATGTTTATGCAGTCGAAACGCGTCGATGGGTCATGTCGACCATGTAATTTCTATTGTATGCAAACTTTAGTTTCATTTGAGCTGGAATCTAAAAAAAATGTTTTTCTATTGTCGTTAATAGGTCCCACTGTAATAAGTGTCAAGAAGAATATTTGGGGATATCGCACAGCCCCAAAAAAATTAAATGATTGTCGTTCATTAACTACCAACTTGATACACAAAAAAATAGTCCTCATTTGGCATTGTCAATAGAAAAATTATTCCTCTCGGAGGACGATGATGAAAGCAGAAAAAGAAAAGGCTGCAGCAGGAAGGGTTTATGCTTGTGGGACAAGTTTGACTAGTAAATAGGAGGCACTTATAGGACTGCTGAGTTAGTCAATACCCCACCCACTGACAATCTCCAGCATTTAGACATTTATACACAAGTAAAAAGCCTATTAAACATATCAATATCACTTAATGTTTGCTATGCTAAGAAAAATTTAAGAAATGTGAATTGCTGCTCAGCACTGTAAAATGTGGAATGTACTTATGGAGTAGATCAATGTTTGCTCCTGTTATTTTGTTGTACATTTACGTTTGCAGTTGTCCTGAAAATTAGTTAAATGTCAGCATGACATGTACGGTAATTGGTTCTCTTGAAGTCTGAAAACAATGAAAATGTGATTCTGCACTAGTTTTGCTTACCATGTGTAAAATATATAATGCCCCCCTTCTTTCTCCCCTTGTACTTTTTCAGAGGTCAGAACCCAGCTGTTGCAGAATTTAATTTGCTGTTGAAAGCACATTCCCTGGAAACCTATGGTGTTGACCCGCACCCATGCAAGGTACCACAGCTGTTCCTAGCTGGCATTCAGAAGGCTGCTGTCCCAAACCCAATAAGCAGGCAGGCGTTATGGTGGCTCAGTGATAAGCACTGTGGTCTTGCAGCGCTGAGGTCCTGGGTTCAAATCCTGCCAAGGTCAACATCTGCAAGGATAAAAAGTCTTGAGACTTCTAAAGTGTTGTGAACATGCTGGCTTTTTCCTTGCAGAAAAGGTGCAGATTGTGGTGCAGAAAAATCTGCATCATGTCAATTATTGTATCGTTTTTCACTCATTGATCTTATTGTAATCATGAAAAATGCTGCAAATATGCATGGGTGTTCACACATTGAATGTGGTGCGCGTCTCTCGCTCTCTCTATCTCTACTCTCTGTCTCCCATCTCTCTCTTTCTCTCTCTCCCTCTTTTTCCTCCCGACTATGGATTCTTCATTTTCATGATACCATAAAAACACACCTAAATACGCATTGTAGTGTACACAGAAAACGCATGAAATACCGATTGCATTTTTGGATGTATTTCTCTGCCACAAGATGCAGATTTGGCACAGAAAATTTCTGCACCAAATTTACAACTTGCACAAATATCCTTAAAGTCTCAGAAATACCTTCTAATAGCTGGGCACACACACGAGATAGCTGTTGGATGAACGATTGCTAGGCAGACAGCTATCTCTCTTGATTCCCCATACACATGACCACTTGGTTTGGTCATGTATTTTCAACAAGGAGAGAAGACAGAGCCACTGCCATGTACCTCTTAACTTTCCCACAATAATTGATGTCAGAAAACGTAAGAGGCACCATACATATCAGTGGCTTGGCCTGCCAATATCAATCGGTTTGGATGACTCCGATGTAATGTATATGATGCCGTTAAAGGGCACCTGTCACCTAGTTTATGCCCCCAAAACTTTCACCACATGTCCCTGCAGCTTCCTACTACATCTCTAATCATCCCTGTCTGACCTAAATGTAAGGTATTAATGTGGAAAAAAAGCTATTTGTAACTTACATTTTACCCCGGTCTGAGGGTGTTCCTAGAGTCTGGGTGATGGGTGGGCGGACTCTCCGGTCCATTCTCCTCCCTTGTTGCATGGTATCATGCATCAGTGGGCATGATAATTCAATTCAGATGATTTTATATCCATGGGCTTTCGCTTTCCGGTATAACGCTTCGATTGCTCACTATGCATGCTCCAGAGCTGGCTACTCTATTCAATACACCCCCCATACTGCGCAGGACTGGAGATGACGTGACCGTGGCATCATACCTAGAAGAAGGAGTCCATAGATTTGAAATCGGGACCAAGCTTCTGAATAATTATTATGCCACAGGGGCGTGATGCCATGCAGCGTGGAAGGAGAATGGACCCGGAGACACCTCTCACCCGTTGCCCACATGTCTAAGAATGCCCTCAGAACGGGGAAAAATGTAATGCATAGTGAACGTTCGAAGTGGGACATTACACCCGATAATCCTCCGCAATGCACCAGACCGGAAATGACATAACCACATTGTTGTCAGAGCTCAAGTTGCAGTTCAAGTGAAGGTCTGGGGTGCTGGGTTTCTTTTTATACACACCCACTAATTAACTGATCATTTACTGAGCACAGGTGAGGATGTAAACTAGGATTGGGTGCATTATATGACCAGGCGACAAAACGTTTGTCTTGCCAAAATCTGACCATTCTGTGTTCATTAAATGATCAATATTTCAGCATTGATGCCAATTTATTTTGTTAATTTAAACCCCATTTCGGAGGGTTTCAGCTTTCAAAAGAGTAATTTATACAACCAGTGGATGAATTTAATGTCGGTTATAAGCTTTTATTAATATAACATTTGATAAGCGACATAACTTTTGTGAGTATATAATAAACTTTCAATATACTTTATTAATGAAACATGGAAGGAAACCTTCCACAAGATGTCCCCACTAGACTGTGTCTGAAGCTCATTATCTGTGAGATCCGTCTTCACTTCTCAAATAAACTGAATACGGACAGATAACCATATAAGGAAGTGTATGGCCAACACAGTGTCCCTGAAGCTACAGCTGATCTGTATTGTCAGTTTCCTTCATGCAAGCACAGTGTGAGCTCATCAGGCTGTCGGCACACAGCTACTGGCTGTGTGATTTTATCTGACTCCTCTCCATTAACATTGGCTCTCCTCCTCAGTGCAATCAGCTAATAACAGAGATGTGAATAGGTGAGTCAGATAAGATCTCATGGGACTTGCTGCTGACAGCTTGAGCTCACATTGTCCTTGCATGAATCATGGGACACTGATAAGCTGTGAACACTGTTTAGCACCCCCCACCTAGCACCTAGCATATGCCACATTTAGCATCAGCCTAGGGGGATATCTTCTGGAAGAATTTTAAATGGTTTTCTATCAGAATTCTCTTACAAAGTATATTTGAAATTTATTATAATAGCTATTATAATTGCTCCACCTCATTATTAAATAAAACTGTAAACGGCGGTTACACTTTACACTATAGAGACCTGTCAGAACATGTTCACACAGGAAAAAGAGATCCCACCTTGGCTACAGATAAGTAAACAGTGCAATAATGAAGCTGTACTTGTACTTAAGAACCAGTGGTGGCAAATGCAAACTGGCTTTACAGAATTTATACCCCCAATTATTACTGGAGAGAGATGGCCATGTGAGAAAAGTCAGAAACTAGGTGTTGAATGCCAATTCAAAAGTTCTGAAAAATGTATGAAAGATTAAAGCCTGAAGCTTAGTGCAGCTTTTGTAACTCAAGGTATTCTCTGATATATGTAAAACATATATTTCCAAAGTTAAAGATGTTCATAGCCTGCATTTTTTCATTTTTGTAGGATTCAACAGGGACCACAACATTTCTTGGCTATACTGCAGCAGGGTTTGTTGTTTTCCAGGGTAACAAGAGGATACACTTAATAAGATGGTAAGAGTTTTTTTTTTATTTTTTCCTTGGTATACAAAGTTAAGACAAATTCATAGGGTTATTTTTATCTACCTTAATGAATATATTTAATTACTTGTCATAAATAATAGAAGCACACTGCTGACTTAAAGAATCAGGATACACAATTCAGGTTAATGATGCGCGAATGCTGATAGCCTGAACTGTCGCTTACCCAGTACAGTACATTGGGAAGCTGAGGATTGATATGCTCCTGTTTAGAAAAATAAGAAAATGCCTTTAATAAGGATTCAACTGAAAAGTTAATGTAAATGATGAGCATTTCATGTAGAAACTTTTATTTTTATTTCCAATAATGAGACCGTGGATAATCCATATGGGGGTTGTCAAATCAGACCCCTCAGGTCAAACCCTACATATACATACTCTAATAGAGCATAATTAAGTCAGAACAGTATGTTCCCTATTCAAGGCTATCCTCAAACAAGAGAACAACTGCCAACAATAGCTCCTGGTCTGGAGGAGCCAATGCAGAGTTTGTGTCAGCTTCGGGCAGGTTCAGGAAAATACCTGGTTCCATTGGAGGAGGGAGTGCTCATTCCTGCTACCGTACCTGTCCTGTGTAAGTTGTCTTACATATAGTCAGAAAAAAATTACAGAAAACACTGCTGTACTTATAACGTAGGTAGATTCCACTACATTTGACAACATAGGGTCAAAAATTGACTTCATATTCAAGATATAGATGACTGGACTTCCGGGAGGCAGAGCTGTAAGATGGCTGAATTTTAACAGAGCTCCCCACAGCTAGCTCTAATCTGCTGCCATCCCACTATTATAAACATCTAGTGGAGGGAATAAGGCCCGGGCAAAGATCCCCACTCATCGGATCCAGCTCTCTGGGGACCCCGGAGGTTCCAGGCCCAGGCAGCGCTGAGAAACAAGAATCCTCGAGGCAGGAGTGAGAGACCGCCTAGGCATACCATGAGACAGTGGAGAGAAGACACTGGGCACTCTGAATTGTCATACATTGCTAGGAGACACTTACTTGTGCAGCGGCGGCTGCAGGAAGTGGTGAGTGAGGACAGATAGCCGGTGCTGACAGGCCTTTGAGATCTGGGGGGCAGCGGGGATGGAGCAGATAGACCGTCCCTCTCAGCAAGAGCATACACTTTGAAGCAGTGACACCATAAGGGAGCAGAGTTCCACACTTAAATCGATGTATACATTTAACCCCACGTTGTCCCGAGACTGTACTCTGATATCATAGACTGGCATATAAACCTAACCTTGGGACAATGCTTCCTGCTGGATTCAGATACTGCCTTCTAACAATAGTGATATCAATTAACCCTGCATACTCAGTGACTTCATTCTAATATTAAAGACAGGCACTCTGACCTAATCTAAGGACACGCTGACCCCTGCTGGATTTCAATATCACCTTACAATATTAATATTGGCTGACCAATTCTGCATACTCCATAGGATCTATTCCAACACCACAGCCTGGCACACAGCCTCAGCTTGGTGACATGCTGCCCTTTCCTACATTTGAGTGCTGCATAGTAACATCAGTGATGTACAATTGACTCTACTATTACCAACTAATTGCGCTGATTGACGCAACTATTTTTTCTAATACATCCCAGGATATCCTCCTCATTGTACAAGTGAACTATTTAGTCATTTTAATGTGAGTGGACTTCTCAATAGTGACGTCACCAATACATCTACTTAGTTAAGTCAGAGTTCCTGTACAATATGGATAAGTTTATTACCAAACCCAGTAAAAGCAACCGACCCTCAACTCTGCAACGGACCATGACTCCTCCATCCAAAATAACTACTGACACCGGAAATGATGACACACAATCCATCGCTCAAGCTATCACAGATCTGTTAATGCCAAAAATAGACTTCTGTCTGGCAACATTTCAGGCATACTATTGCCTCTCAGGTCAATATGCAAGGGACATGGCTCACGGCCGCAGAACAGAGGGTGTCAGATTTGGAGGACATGGTTGCGGATCTTACAGGGATATAAGAGCGGGATAAAGATGTTACTTATCTTTTAGACAAAGTTGATGACTTAGAAAACAGGTCCCGCCGTAACAATTTAAAACTGGTAGGACTCTCTGAATTGTTCAAACAAGCCAAGTTAATGGGGATAGTAACAGAATGGCTCCCAACTGATCTGAATTTAACACCAACATTGGGTGCCTTGAAAATTGAAAAAGTGCACCGCTTAGGTCCCCCTAAGAGCGACAAGGACTCTAGACCATGTCCAGTGATATTTCGGGGCCTAGGTTATCAAGATATACCGTAATTGGCCTATTAACAGCCTATAGGAAAAAGCAACCATTATCCTACGATTACAATAAACTTCTCCTTTTCCAAGACTACTCGGCCGCCATAGCAGACAAGTGCAAAGCTTTTAACCCCGCATGTGCAAGCTTAGCGGGGAAGAATATCCGGTTTGGGGTGTAGAACCCAGCAATTCTGCGTTTCTCCATGAACAGAAAAAGCTGGGTCTTTACTGATCCAGACAAGGCACCTCTATCTTTGTATGGATGCCCACTCATCAACACAAAATTCAGCCGAGACCTGTTAGGCGGGTCCTCTGCATCTCTAAGGGTATGTGCCCACTGGACGGTTCTGCATCTTTGCTGGCCGTCAGAAAACCGGTGGAGAATTGCAGAAACTGAGTTTTCTGACCTCAGCAGTGTACATCGTTTTTTGAGCGGTTTTATGGCGTTTGTACAGCGTTTTATCGGCGGTTTTCTGGCGGTTTTTCTTAGCGTTTTATAGACTGTTTTTTGTGCACTTGTAAGCTGGAATCGCTGGAAAAACGTCCAAAAGAAGTCACTTGCTCTATCTTTGAAAACCGGTGGTAAACCGGTCAGGAAAGTGGAAAGGAGACAAACAAAAACGTTCTAATGTGCACAGCGTTTTCTAAAATCCATTGACTACCATGTTAAGCTAACCGCTGGTTAGGATTAACATAAATTAACATAAAACCTATGATAAAACGTCGCGTTTTTCGCTGATAAACCGACTTTAAAACTTCCAGTGGGCACATACCCTTAGTCATCCCTTTTTTTTCACTGCTGGGGTGACGTCACTCTTAGTAACATATTTTTGTGGACACATTGAACTTTCCTTTTGAATATGTCTTTCTTGGTTTTGACGCTCAAACACATTTTGAGCATAGTTTTTTGTTGGGTAGTTTTTTTGGGAGGGAGGGTCCCTACGTGCATTCACATTGTTCTCTAGATAGTATGATCCTTACTCTCGCTCGCTGGGTTGAGTGTGGGGTCTACACATATCTGACACCATTCTGGCGGAAATATACACGTTCAGGTATAGGTTAAATGGCACACTTGGAAAATATTGCTGTGTCCACAATGCATTCATTGTACTGATCTTCTTGGCATGTAAATGGGCTCAGTTCACCGATTAGGAGGAAAAAGGTTCTGCATTATATACATCGTTCAAATTTTCATGTGATTTTCTTGCAGGAGACCCATTGGATGAAGGGAATTCACCCATTCTTATTTAGTAAAAAGTATGTTTTATGCGCAGAGGCATCATATTCTAAAAAACAGAGGCGTGGCAATACTCATCAATAAGTGTATTGATTATGACATACTGGAGGTTTGGGAAGACCCAATGGTTAGATTCTTAAAGGCGAATGTTAAAATAGAGGGGGTTCCTTACTGTTTGGTAAATGTATATGCTCCCAAAACCTCAGATGCCCAGTTCCACTTCCAACTACTCTTCAAACTAGCAGACTGGGACACATCTAATCTAATACTCGGTGATTTCAATGAGGTCCATGACTCGTTCCTTGACAGATTGGGTTCTAATAGATTGTGCAAAACGGAGGTATTATACAGAAATTGCTAGTTCATCTAGGGCTGACTGATATATGGAGGTGGCAACATCCCATAGAAAGAAACTTCTCATTATTCACACATCCATGTCTCCCATGCTAGACTGGACTACTGGTTCACCGGTCAGTCGGTGTTGCCGCTGGTACTCTCGACGAATATTTTCCATGTGTCCGACCATGCCCTAGTGGTCTTTAAATCTGGCTCAACAAACCCAGTACGGAATGAGAGGAGATGGAGGTTTCCATCCTATTTATACGCTGATGATTTTAGTGCTTTTTTTACAGACATCATGGGATGCCTATAAAGAGGATAATAAGGAACATTGCAGTAATCCGCACTTATTTTGGGCAGCTTCTAAGGCAGTCTTGAGAGGACAAATTATATCATGTGTGGGGAATAAACCGAAAAAATTGCTACAGGCTACATTAGAGGCACAGAGTAGGCTAACCCAGGCTTATAAGACTTTCAAGCTATCTAACTCCTCCTTAAACAGACAAAAATTTCTGTAAGCTAAGGAGGCTGCAGAGATTTTGGAGCATGAAAGAGTTCTTTACAGCCTAGACTATCAAAGGAATAGATATTTTAAGTGGGGAAATAGACCAGGGAAGTTGCTAGCCTCCCTCACTAAACGGTATAGAACTGCAACTAGAATAAACAAAATACGCAAACATAACAGTAAAATCCTAACAGATAATGAGATAACGGATGAGGGGGTGAAGAGATTGCTGAAGACTCATGTTGCCTTCAGAAGGAGGTGGCTCCTCCTATTACAGAGGACCATAGAACTCTGCTTAATACGTCCATTACCACTATGGACGTATTACAAGCCATTGCTACACTTAAGTTGTCAAAGGCACCAGGCGCGGATGATTTTAGTGGTGAATGCTATAGATTGCTGGGTCACTTGGTAGGTCCGTATTTGCGTGAGGTGATTAATGGAATAGTAGAAACGGGTTGTATCCCAGATAGATTCAATGAAGCGTACATCATTATGCTCCCAAAGCCTAGGAAGGACCCAATGTTACTAGCGGGATATCGACCAATTTCATTGCTCAACTCTGATTTTAAGCTCCTCAGAAAGATGAAAACACCTACGGGTTGCAGAAAATGGCAACAAAAGCGCAATGCTTTTTTTTTTCTTTTTTTCTAGAAACTTCTGAATTTGTTTTTACCACTTATATAAAAGTAAAAGTACACACGTTTGGTATCTACAAACACGTACTGACCAAAAGAATTATACTGCCTAGTCAGATTTACCATATAGTGAACGTGGTTAATAATAAAAAAAAAATAAAATTGTGAAATATAACTTTTTGCAAATTTACCGCACTTTTTTTTTTTTTTTTTTTTTACAGTTTTCGAGTACACTATATGGTAAAATGAATGATGTCATTCACAAGTACAACTCATCTTGCAAAAAGCAAGCCCTCATATTGCTATATTGATGGATAAATAAAAAAGTTATGGTTCTTGGAAGAAGGGAAGGAAACTACGAAAGTGAAAAACAGGAAAATGCTGGGTGGTTAAGGTTTAATGTTTTACAATAAGAAAAGGCTGAGAAAGTGTATGCATGCAAATTCTGTATGCATGCATCTTCAGTATTGGAAATCTCTGTGTACCCCTAGAGTCAGTGGAGGCCAGTAAGACCATACACCCCCACACTAGAAGAACAGGTTCCATGTCTTGTGCTAAAATGAAATGTCACATTTTATAAGAACAGCATAACCTTCGTAGTGTTCCGAAAGTTTGAGTGGACTGGAAGATCATGCTCAATGTTTTCTGTAGTTTTGGCACTAACTAAGAACAAATTCCGAGGGAAATGTGCTAATCATATTACTTTCTGGGATTTCAGAATCCCCTTTACTATGCGTCTTACACAGTGCATAATGTCCAGTATACACAGCAAATAAATACATGTAGAAAGCTGGCACTTTTGAAATAGATAGTAATTGATGTCATACGTGGCTCACAATACTGCCATATGTTTTACAGGCCGGATATCTGCAAAATGAGATATGATGGGAAAACATTCCATGTTGTTGTAATGCAGAAGGAGGTAGGAATGATGCAAGAATTCATCTAAAAACTCACAATGTATCTATAATGTTCTGTATTGATGCATTTCATGATCACATCACCATTCTATGTCTGGGATGATTTAGTGAATCCTGCTTTGAACAGGGGTTGGACCAGATGACCTAGGAGGTCCCTTCTTTCTCTATCATTCTATGATTTTACCACAGGACTGATCCACTGTTAGACCTGAGCAACCAATACAAATTTATATATTTATTAGTTTAGCCTGTTTTTCGCCAACAATTTTAAAATGTTAGACATTTAATTATGTTTTGTTTGACGTCCTGTTTATTAAACAGCTACGCCTCAAAAGACACGTGCTTGATGTTGTTCAATATGTATGTCAAGAAGACCATAGGATCACGGGGAACCAGGGTGCATGATCTGTCCATCAAGCTAAGGGGCCCTATCCTATCCCTTATCTCAGGGGTGACCCTAATGGTGGGAAGGCCTGAGTCCCTTGACCAGGCCCTGCTCTTGGACCAGTCCCAATCAAATTCCCCCTTCCCCTGGTACAGGGGAATTATGAAACCCACAGATAAAAACAGACAAGGGAAAACCAAAACTCAGTCACAAAGCACACACGTGCACACACGCACACGCACACATACACACACCCCACACACACGCAATAAGAGTTGCGGGAGTTAAAACAAGAGCAGAAAGGAAGCAACAAATTAACAGGGAAGAACTTCACCACAACCACATCAAGCAAATAGCACAACTTTCACCAGAGTCTAAGACACCGCACCTCACAGACCAACATAGGATAAAATATAGCTGGCATTCCTCCAACATGAATAGGAGGTGAGTGATAGGTTTTCCTCACAACATGTGGTAAGAGGAGCAAGCAGAACAGTAGATTAACTCTTGCCATCCTGCCTATGAATCAGAACACAACAGGTTGACGCCCAAGTCTGCCTGTGTTGATTCCAGACACCAGTGAAACCCTCAGGTGGGATGTCAGAATCTGTAACATGAGTCCAGTGCAGCCATGACAGTAGACAAAGTTTGTGCAAAACTCTGTGTGACAATATGACTAGTTTTGATCTGTTTAAGTTATCTTACGACCATGGTTTTTGATGTCCGGGGCTGTCTGATGTGAACCGGACAGGCCCCGGATCCGAATTTGGCCCCCATGAACACTATGGGGCCGGATGGCTGTTATTATGCCATCCGCTTTGGGGCTTTTCCGGGAGGATCCGGTTTTGTCCTATTTTTGCATTGGACACAAAAAAGGAGTTTGCAGCATTTTTTGTGTCCAATGCAAAAATCAGACAAAACCGGATCCTCCCAGATCCGGCACCCATAGCATGAGAATCTATGGATGCCAGATCCGGCAGAAAATCGTGCCAGGTCTTGGATGCCTGGTGCTGAAAGGGCGGCAGCTGTTAAAATGCAGCTGCTGCTGAATTTCAGTACCTGGAGAGCTCCACGGCTGAAATTGCAGCACCGCAGCCAGCTCCCCTGCAGCTGCCGTGCTGTAATTTCAGCACTGGATAGCGGCACAAACGAAGCCGGCAAAAAGCAGGATCGGAGTGCAGATTTGCCCTCCGGTTCTGCTTGTCTGTGGCTGTCAGGTTGTGTCCGGTGCATCTTGCAAAACACCAGACACAACCTGACAGTGAATAACCATAGTGTGAAGCTGGCCTTTACTGTCCAAAGCAGGTTTGGAAATGTGTTCCTCCATGTTCATGAACTTTAGTTTGACAGCATGATAACATTGATTAACCCAGTAACGAGAACATAATTTTGCTTAAAGTACATTTAGTATCTGAAGAAACTGCCTACTTATGCATTTTTTTAGTATAGTGACTATTAAGCCTCCATCATACATACAATGCTTCATCAATTACAGGCACCATGACTCATTCATAAGGAGCTGTGCCATTTATTGCACTGAGCTACAGTACCGGCAATGCTGTCCTTATGGATGATCAGCCAGGTAGTCATAGTCCTGGCAGTTCGGGTCTTCCACATGTCAAACATTAATGGCTATCATAAGGACAACTGCTTAGTTGGAAAGCCACTTAAAGGCCTCATTCAGATTTCTCCATGTTTACACATTTTAGCTTAAGGGCATATTCACATGTTTATTTTTTTGCGGACCAGGAAGAAGGAAGACTTGTCTAATATTGATTGAAACATACCCTTCAAGTATATGGGTCATTAAAAAATGAATAATTCTAAATGCCATCGGTGTTTCAC
Organism: Allobates femoralis; assembly: GCA_033576535.1. Classification (NCBI taxonomy): domain Eukaryota; kingdom Metazoa; phylum Chordata; class Amphibia; order Anura; family Aromobatidae; genus Allobates; species Allobates femoralis. Next base: position 557,911,922 of record JARQOC010000003.1, read on the forward strand.
CCAAGAACTCTCTATTTTCTTTTTTTTAATGCGTAATAGAAGCTTATAAAATTGGTTTATTTACTTGATGCCATACGGATAGTACAAAGCAACACATGGAACAGAAAACAGATGAAAATTTTATCTGCACGATAATGAAAAGGTCATTGTGTCATACTCCAAAACCCTGAACATCTAAATGAGACATATGGCTGAATTCACACATCCATGAACCACAGACCAGATCACTATAACTGGCGTGATGTTAACACCTTCCCACCTTAGCTAACGTCCAGTGAGGGAAATTGATCAGGACAGTAGACCGGGTGGTGGGGTATTGTGATCCAAGCATGGTATTCAGGTCGATTCAACCGAATATCAGAAGGGGTCGTTATTCGCCTTTAATGTTAACAACTAAAATGAAATTTCCCTCTTTTTTAATTCCTCTAGAAAAAAACAGTTCTAACCTATCATACCTCAACACCAGCAGCCTGTAAGCATTTGTGGAAATGTGGAGTGGAGAATCAGGCTTTCTACAAGTGAGTCTCTACTGATTACAAGCAGTCGTTACTTTGTGTACTTGTGTCTATCCCTATGAGGGTTCATACAATTGTTTTTTGTGTAATGAAACGTTATTCAATTTTTCCTTACATTTTTCACATTGACATACATTTTTATAATCTGCAATCATTTTATAACTTTTTTTTATAATTCATAAATTTATAGGTATGCAAAATCAAGTCAAGTAAAAACGGTGACGAGTAGCAATATATTCTTTAAGGGGAGTCGGTATCGTTATTGGTAAGTAATTTGACTTCATCATATTTATTATCACTCAGTCTTAAATAAGTACTCGATTAACTGGATTCCTTGTTTCTGGTATTTATTTGCAGATAAACCTTTATCTTAATATTTGGTATTTTACTTATTATGGTGGCTTTTAGCTATTTGGTCATTACGCACTATATTCATTGAGACCCACACCAATATTATTGTTTCTTTATTGTGTTTCGGAAAGTATCATCTCCATCATTGTCAATGTCGGGCTGCTTTGACACTGGCAGATTTCTGCATCAGTGTGAATCTGTGATAAGCAGGATGCCCACGGATCAGTTTTTGCCCCCATTGTCTTCAATGGGGATGGAAAACACTTCCATGGGCATCCTAGTGTCACCGTTTTGAGCGGATCCATGTGGATCTGCAGCATCATGTTACTTTTCATGGAGACCAAAAATGTGTTGTGATACGTTTTTGGTCTCCGGGAAAAGTAACACATGAAACATAAGAATGGGTGTCTATGGGCACGGAGAGCCACAGACAGTACGGATCCCAGTGGATCCATACTTTTTGGCTGTAAAGCATGAGGTTCGCATGCGCTGGACATTCGCATGACGCAGTTGTTAGTGCTAGCCGCCTAGGGGGCGTGTTATTAATTATGGATCCTATGGATCCATGAACCGTATGCAAACAGATGCTGCTTGTAGTATCCAGTTTGCCTTTTGCATGGGAATCCGTGGGCATATAGGGTTTTCCTATATGCTCGCGAATTCCAAAATGTACCAGTGTGAAGGCAGTGTCAGTCTGCATCTACGCTGGTCAAAATGTCCATGTCTCTTTTCTAGTATAATTGTGAATTTTAATCTGGCTGATAGATAGCAGAAAATCAATTATCGCTACTCTTTAGTGTTGTCTAGTTCACATATATCAAAAGTCCTGAAGTTACCTGAGTAGATGGAGCATTACTGAATATACAATGTCTTGTGAAAGTATTTGGCCCCCTTGAACTTTTCAACTTTTTGCCACATTTCAGGCTTCAAACATAAAGATATAAATTCTAATATTTTTGGGAAGAATCAACAAGTGGGACACAATAGTGAAGTGGAACGAAATTTATTGGATATTTTAAACTTTTTTAACAAATAAAAAACTGAAAAGTGGGGCATGCAATATTATTCGGCCACCATGACTTAATACTTTGTAGCGCCACCTTTTGATGCGATTACAGCTGTAAGTTGCTTGGGGTATGTCTCTATTAGTTTTCATCGAGAGACTGAAATTCTTGCCCATTCTTCCTTGCAAAACAGCTAGAGCTCAGTGAGATTGGATGGAGAGTGTTTGTGAACAGCAGGAGCAAACGCATAGACCCTGTATACAGCGGCAGCAAATGCATAGACCCTGTATACAGCAGGAGCAAACACATTGACCTGTATACAGCTAGACCACACACATAGACACTGTATACAGCAGGAGCACACAAATAGACCACTTTATACAGTATGAACAAACATTACACAAACAGAGATGCCTGCTGCGCCCGCACTGCACATCACTAGCAGTGGGCACACTGGGCAGCCATTACACATAAAGAGCTGCCTGCTGCTGCTGCCCATTGCACATCACTAGCAGTGGGCAGCCATTACATATACAGAGCTGCCTGCTGCCCACTGCTTGTAATGTGCAGTGCAGGCACAGAAGCAGGACTAGCATAGATCAGGCAGGCATAATCTAGTTCTCCGTCGCCAAGGGTCTTCACAGGAATCAATCATCCAGGCTGATTGCTCAGTGGTGATGTGTGAGAGTAGGCTCCTCCACGCATCCGTGCTTTTGCCGCACGTAATGAAGAGAGCAGCCTTGCCCCCATCATCTTTTAAATAAGTGCCGGCGTCGCGGTCCGCGGATTATAATGGAGGCATTGTACTTCTAGGCTCCTGGCCCCCTCCGAGAACAGGGCCCCGGGCAGTAGCCCATTTTAAGCTCATTATAATCTGCACCTGGCCTGAGAGAAAAAAGGCCATATTTACCATTGGAATCTGCCGCTCACTTTAGCACTTTCCACCGGTCTGGAGGTGATGGTGTCATTGCGCCCGAATTGTTGCATTGCTTACTTAATATATTCAAATGTGTTTACACTCAATTTATTTTACCCATTTTCAGTGGGAAAGTTGCAAAAGAAGTTGTGGAGGCAAGCTCAAAAATCCAGAGGGACCCACCGGAGGTTCACAGGTAATGGCCTCATGCCTAGTTAAGCAGTAGATCTGCTGCTAGATCTCTAAAAGCCCCTTATATACATTGGATAAAATTTATCCAAATCTGCTGATTTTGATCAGCTGACCAACAGGGCTCTTCCCACTTTTCCCTGACATGATCTTGGAGAAGAGAATAATCTGGCCCATTGAATTTTAGTGGTCAATCCCCTTTTTTAGTCCGAGAGAAAACACTGACAGAAGAGTCTGATAGATGCACTCTCATAGACAACAGCTGAGCGCTTGTATGAATGTTCCTATATATCTGGTAGCCGAAAGAGGTTTTATAATGTATAGTGGAGTCTTAACAGGCCATGAGAATCTCATTAATCTTACTGCCATATTGAAGACTAAAGGAGGCTTCACTGTCTTCTACTTAAATATGTGTACTGGCTCAGCATATAACAATATGGTCACTCTTATGAGATGTGCCAGATTAATGTAACTCTATGGATACATTCACGTGGCAGGAGATCATGAAGTCAATAGAGGCTAATGTGGAGTCAGATTACTGGTCTAATTTGTAGGTAATTGCTTTATCTATAGTCCACTAAGGCCCTTTTTTTTTTTTTGTACAATTTTCTACAGAATTAAAGGACAAAATCCAGAAGTACGGGAAATAGTTTTACTGCCAAGGAGCAGTACAAAAACTTTTAATCTATTTTACTATTTAATAAAACATAATTGTAAGCTGGCCAAAATATAATGTATGCTTTGCATCTAGGAAAGTATAATACAAATTATGTACATATATCTTTGTACATTGTATAGTGACAGAGAGCTACTAATTAGTGCTGGAATTGTGGTTGGACTAGGATGCACAAGACTAGTTGTCCTGTAGAAATAATCTCCTGCTGATGAATGTTGATTGTATTGAACAAAGCCCAATGAGTACCACACACTGTAATCTGGGTCTCTGCTCTTACATTATGGTGCTTTCAGATTACATAGCAGATAGCAAAAACTTGCTACTGTATACTCAAGTGGTGGTGAACCCACTGCACTACCCTTGCCCTATAGTCAGATATTTCTGGCTTTAGTGAGGTTAATATTGTATTCTTGTATAGCTGGCATGCTAGGCTGATTTTAAGGCTTGATGTCATGCTTTTATATAAAACCGTATTGAATATACTCTATATGAGCTTTACATTTTTGGTATTTCTCCTGTTTGGATTTCTTTTTTTCCTGTTTAGATCTCTAATACCACACAGTCGCAGTTCCTATTCCTTAAACAAACAGCTTATCATTAACATGGAGCCACTTCAGCCACTCATTCCATCCCCAAGTGAGGAAGAGGAAGAAGAAACCGAAGCGCCACAAGAAGAAAGTAAGTGTATGCTCGACACATAATCACACTAAGATCTCATGCTATAGTTGTTTTACTTTTATTTTGTTTTATTTGAAGATTTATTTAGTTTCATTATTTTGGCTAGTTGAGGCCATGAACATTCAACCATGTAAAGATGATGTCGGCAATTAATTCACCAATCAAACACTTAGTAGAATGTGGACCACATTTCTTTAATCATCCTAAAAACAATCATTTTCAGTAGCACATCTTATCCTGTCAATAAACAATGTGCTGCTGACTGTATACTGGATTGTATCAGTTGATTGTATTAATGACTGGGTAATCCGCATACAGTTTGCATCAGCTTGTGTGAGGGTATGTGCACATAGGGTTCTAAAATACTCTTTAAAGTGTAACGCCGTTTACATTTTTATTTAATAATAATGTAGAGCAAGTGATTATAATAAACTTTCAAATATGCTTCATAAGTGAAATCTGGAAGAAAACCTTTCAAAAACCTTCCAGAAGATGTCCTCACTACTCGGTTTCTAAACCTGATATATGCTGCTTGTTAGGGAGAGCCGTCTTCAGTTCCACCCTTGTAGTAGTGTCCCCATCCTCCTCTCCTTGTAGTAATGCCCCATTCGGTCCCAATCTTGTAGCAATGCCCCATCCTCATCTTCATCTTGTAAAATGTCCCCATCCTGGTGCCCTTCTTGTAGTAATGTCACCATCCTGATCCCTCATCTTGAAATAATGACCTCCTATTGTGCCATGTTCAAACACACACACCCACCTCCACCCACATCCACACACTACATACATACATACATACACAGATTCTTCTCACCTGTCCTCCATTCCCTTGGTGTATACGGCCTGCAGGCACCTTAGTTCCCTTGAGGATAGTAGAGATTATGCTTGCGCTTAACTTTAGTTATATTGCCGGCACGCACAGAGACCAGCACTCTGCACATCTCTAATGTCAGCTACTGGCCAATCAGAGGCTGTCAGCTGACGTCATATGCTGACGTCAGCTGCTGGTCTCTGATTGGCCGGCGGCTGCCATTGGTATAAATGAGCAGCATTTGTCCATTGTGGCCAGCCGGTGCTGCTATCCTCAAGGGGTCTATGATTCCTGTGGGTCGTGTGAAGTACCGTTGGGGGCCACACTTGTTCCATGGGCCGTTTGTTTGAGACCCTTGTTGTTAAGATGCTCTGGGTGATGCTGTTTTCATGCTACACCCTGGAAGTGACTTTTACAATGTACGTCTATAGAGCATCAGAACAAGGCTCCGTATACTTTCATTGTAAATGACTTCTGGATCACACATAAAGCATAGAACGGGCCAGCAGGTCTTATTAATCGTGACAGTAGGTGAGTATTTTAACACGCACACACAGAACACTATATAACATGCATATACACACACACTTAATAAAAAATGTTAATAGGAGTGCTTCGTTAAAGAGCCTTTGAGATAATTGTCCAATTACCTTTGGTCTATTGAAGAAAGAGGCAGTTAGAGCTTAATTCTAAACCTAATTTCAATTAGTATGTGAATACCTTCAAATTAAGAGTTTGTTTCCAATTGAGTATATAATGGACGAGTGCAGTGCAAGAAAAAAATTGTATCGCCCTCAGACCTGTTCTTCAATAAGGCAGTGCATGTTTTTCCTCAATCAGTCCTGAAGGAAAAAACATTGCAGCATGCTGAGACCCAACCATTCAAGTCGTATCATCTATGGAACATTACATCTGATTTTTACGGATACTTTGCAATTAACCTTGGAAACTATACTTGATCTTGAACATTTTAAAATGCTGAAGTAAAC
>JARQOC010000003.1:557926429-557945518 GCA_033576535.1 Allobates femoralis
GGCCAAGATAAAGCATTCATCTTGGGGTTGGTATTCTCAGCCTGGGGAGGTCCATTATTGGGCCCCGACTGCCTCAAAATACCAGCTTGCTACATTCATCAGATGCACCAAATCCTGGCGTTTTACCCGACTCTTCTGATTGCCCTGGTGCTGTGGCAATTGGAGTAATGTAAAGCTTTAAAGACAACTGTGATTTGTTAAATTATCACAGTTGTCATCAAGACTCCGGTTAGTGATGGAAAAGGTTCTATAGGATCTCCCCATCACAAACCTGTAGGTCAAAAGAAATTAATACAAACACTGAAAAATACTTTTTTTTTTTAATAAAAATCACACAATCCCTACTTCTCTGCTTTATTAATTCCAAAAAGCAACCCCGGTCTGAAGTAATCCATCACGCTACGTCCCACGAAGATCCTGGAACTGTTACATCTCAGAAGCTGCAGTAATGGAAAAAGCGTCCTCTCACTGCAGCGCCTGAGACCACACAGACTGCTGTGGGGGATCCCTCCATGTGAGATGCAATGACAACACTGGAGGACTCTTCTACTGCCATCGGTGAACTTCGTTGAACCCACTGCCGTATTGCGGGACATGTCTAGTCATGTGGAATGTCGCGGCCCCCCCAGCTGGTGCGTGTTAAATGCCCCTATCAAAGATTGGCAGTTGCTTTAAACAGGTTAACAGCTCTGCTCCAAGTGCGGATATTAAAAGCACATGGCTGATTGCTGACATCAGATGTGGGCATTGATAGCAGGTGTGAGGAAATGGGGTTCTTTGTGCAGGTGTTGAGTGAGAAGAATCGAGCAGCCCTAGTAACTACTGTATTTTTCGGACTATAAGATGCACCCAGGCTTTAAAAGAGGAAATTAGAGATAAAAAATTTGAAGCAAACAATGTGGACATGAAGGGATGGGCAAGGTGGGGGATCTGCTGTTGACACTGTTATGTGGGTAATGTCCCCAAATTCTGTAATAATGTGCCTCATCCTGGTCCCCTTCCAGGTATATATGTTCCCCATCCTGATATATATTTATATATTATATATACTTTGAGTTCCTGCTATTAATCTGACCAACAGCTGCAGGTAGTTGGGGAGCCAGTCAAGTGTGTTATTTAAGAAACTGAATATTCCCTTCCTTATCTCTTGACATTGGCTTCAGTGCCTAGAGGTATGTATGGAGAAGCAGTGGATATTCATTTTCTTAAATAGCCAGCAAACACGGTTGCCCCCGCCGCCGAATACTTCAGCAGGGATCTTTTTCTTCCTCCTATGATCCCACTCCACCGCCGCTATCCCCCCAGCCAGCCTAGTACCACCACATCTGGACTATAAAATGCACCCCCTCCACTTTCCTCCCAAACTTAGAGGGAAAAAAAGTGTGTCTTAAAGTTCCAAAAATATGTTACTTCTGTGACAAATTCAAAGGTGGAAAGTAAAGTTGAGGTGCGGGAGGGAAGGGGATATAATCTGTGAGGGGATTGGGCAGACATTTCTTGACAGATATGGTTGCTTTTTCCTTAGAAGTAAGTGGCCAGATTATCAGATCTGAGCTTGGTGACCGGGGCCTGTACTTTCAGATTCAGGTGTGAAAATTGTCAATTGGATTGTTGGATAGTGATGTGATCCAAGTGGTGAAGTAGACATGGATGGAGAGATGGAGAGCAGAGTTATATGTTTTGAACATGAACTTATAGTGGATGAAGTTTTCTGCTGAAGGTGATTTTCTCCACTGAAGCTCAGCACACCTGGAGCACTGCTGGAGAAGACGTGTTTGCAGATTGTGCCAGGGTTTGCAGTCTTCTGTGTCAGTTCATTCTGCGTTTAGCAGGTGCTGCTATATTCTGTGCATTTTCCAGTGTCTTATAATGTGACAATGCAGAGTCTGGATATCGGAGAGGAGATTTGAGCTAAGGGTTTACTCACATTGGCGATGATTCTTTCATGCGAGAAAATCAGATGCATTTATGCAAATGACACTCGGCTCAAACTCTGCTCTGAGCGCGAGCCGAGTGTCATTTCACTGTGATCTGATTCTCTCGCATATGAGATTCTGAGCACAGGTGAGGAGAAGATAGAGAGCTTAATTTCTCCCATCTTCTCCATTGTTTGTGTTGGCATATATCGAACTGCACTCGGCTGTCAACCCAGTGCACGCCGATGTTTTGCATGCAGCCATTTTGAATGTACCGTATATACTCGCATATAAGCCAAGTTTTTCAGCCCAAAAATTGGGCTGAAAAGTCCCCCCTCGGCTTATACGCGAGTCATATCAATATACAGGCCCCCTCACAGTATGGCGCCCCTTCCCTCACAGGATGGCCCCCGCATGCAGCGCTGCGCTTATACATTACCCGGCTATCAGCTGTCACCCTCCGGTGGCGATTCGCTGCTCCTGGCTCCGGCTGCATCTTCCTCTGTGTCTTCCTGCTTGTGGTCGGGGCTCATCGCGATGACGTCATCGCGACCCCGGCCGGTCACATGACAGGCAGGAAGACAGAGATCAAGATGCAGCCAGGAGAATGATCCGCCACCGGAGGGTGACAGATTATAGCCAGGTAATGTATGTGCGCAACGCTGCATGCGGGGGCCATCCTGTGAGGGGGGGGCACCATATTGTGTGGGGGGCTGTATAATGGCACTGCTGGGGCTGTATACTGTGCTGGGGACCTGTATACCACACTGCTGGGACTGTATACTGTGCTGGGGACCTGCTGTATGCCGCACTGCTGGGACTGTATACTGTGCTGGGGACCTGCTGTATACCACACTGCTGGGGCTGTATACTGTGCTGGGGACCTGTATACCACACTGCTGGGCTGTATACTGTGCTGGGGACCTGCTGTATATCACACTGCTGGGGGCTGTATACCTGTGCTGGGGTCCACCCTCGGCTTATACGCGAGTCAATACGTTTTCCCAGGTTTTGGGGGCAAAAGTAGGGGGGTCGGCTTATACACGGATCGGCTTATACACGAGTATATACGGTATATCGTACAAACCACACCCGATCGCAGCATGTAGCAAATTTTTACTCTTGCTGAATCGGCATGAGAAAAAAATCACGGGTGCGCACTGCCCCATAGTATAATATTGGAGTGAGTGCCAACCAATAAAACCTCAGCTAGCACTCGTCTAATGTATACCCTAGGTGTGAGCAAAATCTTCAGGTAATAGTAGATTGTTCAAAGGATGCTGTGTATTGATAGTAAGTAGATTTCTGTATGATGCTAGGTGGGGTATCCACAGACAGGTCTTGACAGAGAAAGAAAGAAGATTGTGGTCAGAGCGCGGGAGAGTGGAGTTAGAAAAGACATAGACTGAGCAGAGCCTGGAGAAGACCATGTCCAGGGTATTACTGTCTTCATGCTTCTCGCTTCTAATGCTGTCACGTTATGCATCATTCAACAGACGTCGTCAGCATTAACATCATTCTTTGTCTCTGAATTACATTCTAATTTCCTCTCAAATTGCAAACACACCCTACAGCTAATTTCATAGAAAGCCAATTAAGTCTTCAGTATGTTTTGAAGTGTGGGAGGCAAATGCAGTGCCAGAATATATAATTTTATCCTCTATTTTTTTTGCTTAAAGGGAACCTCTCACGTACAAAACTGCTACCGGTACTTCCCTACAGATATAGTGGTAATCTGCAGCTAAATTGCATTTAAATTAAGTTGCTTCAATAAGTTTTTGATGCTGCAAATTTTTACTGTGCAAAATATAGAGCATCTTCCAGTTCCTGCCAAGGGCATGGGATTTTTAGAACTGTCATGCCCTCTGTGCTTTCTTTATTTTTACCCTGACCTAGGGTACTTTTTTGAAATCTGGAACATATCAGTTTTCCCATAGAATTGAATTAGATGCAGAAAATCTACAAGTAAAAAATGCATGTAACCAGCACATGGCTGAATCAATTACATTTTGTCTAAAGACAAATGCCAGGAGGCATCAGAAATAAAGCAGCTTTATTGAAAGAACAACATACTGCAATGAGACAGTAACCACAGCATGTAAAACACGACAAGAACGAATGTAAAAAAAATTCACTCAAACGCAATGAAATGACCACACAAATAACATCATTTACATAATAGGTGCAGAAGAAAACCCTCAACATCAACACCTCGCCAAATGCTCATAAGAATGTGTTCTTTTTCTCATTGCAGCCGCTCACTTCCAATAATTGGGTGGAATGGTTAGCTGCTGTTACTGTCATTCACTGTGTTCCCATTCTCTAACAGGAGAGATTCAGAGCACAGGTGTGGAGAAGGTCTAAAGATTAATTTCTGATGCTGAATCGGCATGAGAACAAAAGTGCTGGTCAGCACTGCCCCATAGAGTAACATTGGAGCGAGTGCTATCTGACATTGGACAGCAGTGTGAGTGAACCCTGAATGTGCATTATATTGATTGTACTCGTACATAGAGCTATATCTCTATATACTAGTGTATTTCAATCTACCTGTATTTTAGGGATAAAGTAAAAGTCAGATTTCTTCCTATAAAATAACTCAAAATAACAATGAAAAACAATTACCATAATTACATTTTTACTGTGCTTTAAAGAAATAAAAATAAATAAATGATATATATTTATAATATATATCATAAAGGAATACAATGGACAGATTATTTATGGTTATCAGTAAATGGCGTCAATATTGCAATGATTTGTTTTCTCCACTAAACCCATAAAAAAAAGCAACAATAATTCAACACTGAGGCTGGGTTTACATGAGTAAAAAGTCTAACTTTTTTTCTGCTGCTTTTTATCTCCACTGAGGAGTCTGCATCAAACTATGCAATATCAATGTGCTATTATTAATGTACTTTTGCTGTGTTTTTTTAATGCCTTCCTCCCTCCCCTTGACCAGAGAGTATTTGTAATCTAAAAACAGACAAGTGCAGGCTGGGCCCCCGAGTTGGTCCTCCAGCAGCTGTTTAAAGCTGCACTGCCGCCATCTAGTTAAGGCCAGGGTTCCACTAGTGTATGGCATCCAATGCAAGGTGCTAATGATACTCGGCTCAGTCTCTGCTGCGAGCGTGAGGCGAGTGTCATTATACTATGATCAGATCCTGCGATCAAATTACAGGTGCGGAGAAGAGGGAGAGATTAATTGGAGAGATCGGCCGATTCGCACTACGGGGGGTGGCAAAATGCAGAACTCCGGGAGACACCTCGGATCAAGGCATCAGTCAGCCTGATGGCATTCCCCCACCTTCTGTAATTTTGATTATGTTTCCAAATCTATGTAGTAAGCTTGGTTATGTTACCATATCCATATAGTTAACTTAGTTCTGATGCTGCCTCTATGCTGTTAGCCGTTTCTGAATTTACATAGTAAGATGGTTCTACTCTTGTTTCTATGCAGTTAAGTAATCAATGTTGTAAGCTCTGTTCTGCTTCCAAATCTATGCAGTTAACATGTGTCTGTTTGTATTCACGTAGTAAATGTCAGATCTTTGGTCAAGGTGGTCTATGATATATAGAGTGTGATGGTATTGAGTTTGCTCCATGGTTAACTAGATATAATGAGTTACCAAATTTGTATTTGGTTGCATTGTATAAGATTTTTATGGTCTTATATCAATAACTTATACAAAATAAATATACTAATTATTGGTGCTAAGCCTTGGTAACCGTTACTGCTTTTATTTAGCAGCAAGTGGTAAGGAGTGTAAAGATGGGCCATCCACAACTCATGGGCCAGTACTAGGTGATTTCCCGCAGTCTGAAATTTGTCAGCCAACAACAGATCTTAGGAGATGATAGAATATCAGAGGCAGTATATCCCTTCTCGCCAAATCCAACCACATATATACTGCTACACCCTGTGCAAATATGATCATGATACAGCATCTTTGGAGAGGCTCTATAAATTTACTGTATGGTAACAGTGATATTCATTTTAGTTTGTAAAATTAACCCTAAAAAACTGCTCCTGACCTTTCAACTTTTTTTCCGAGCCTCCCAGAGAAAGCCTGCACGTGAGCAAAGGACCTCAATCCCAGGCTAGAAAAGATTGAGTGAGTTTAGGTTTTATTATTTAATTATGGCTTGATCTTCCTACTGCTGTAAATGTGCTGTACAACAAGCTATGTGTATTGTTATCACTTTCTGGACCTAAACCTGCTATGTCTTTTCTGCCTATTCAGCGACTAGATCTTTTTACACCCTGCTTGCCAAATCTCTCCCCTCCTTATCTGGCATTTGCCTTGTGTGTGTGCAATTCTCTGAACCTGCATCATGGCCCCTCAGCAATCTAGATTTGTTCTTTTGGCCCTGTTCACATCTTATTTTTGTTCATATTAGATAGATGTGTTCCCCGTCTTATACCTCTAAAATGTCTGTAGACTATGCACCCAGCATGTGACTGTGAGTGTCCTTTTGGCATAGGCTGGGCCACAATGCTCAATGTACCTTTTTCGTGGTCTAAAATGTGTAGTCTACTGCTCTTTTATATACAAAGAGCCAAAGTAAAAATACATATCCCACATACCGTGCTTCTTTGAAATGGGAGTCTATTGGCAACATCAGAGCCTTTCCTCAAAAGTATACTTTTGGAGATCCTCCTGACATATACCTTTGACATAGGTTATAAATGAGATGTTAATAGGGTCTAATATGTGTGTACCTATTCTTTCCAACATAATATACTTGTTATACTGTACACTTTTGTTTAGCATCCAGCATACCAGAAATCAAGGATGAACAGAGTTTTCTGCCTAATCAAGAACAGAACCCTATACTTCCTAATTTTGTATGCACATAAGCCAGCATTATGGAAAACCAAAAGAGAGAATGGGGATACAGGTCATTTGTAAACCAACTTGTATGTTAGAAGCTTTGGTGAGCCAGAAAGAGGATTATAACTGCAGACCTTCGAATTCAAGGAGCAATAGACGTAAATCCAAAAAGTAGATTTAATTGCATCACCTAGTGTTAAAATGCCATCCTTTATTCAGTCATAATCCAAATCACATACATCCATGTGCTGGAGTGAAAAGCAAAGCCCACGCATTTCTGTGTGTCCACCCTTAGTCATAGCTATGACTAATGAGACATTTTCTGCCACCTGGGAAAGTTGATCTACCATATAGGAATTGTCTTTCTTTGGTGTTGCACTTAAGTTGTTCATACAAAGACAGTTCTTCATCCCATAAATGGTTCCCTAGATAAGGAGGCAGATCTGGCACGTAGCTTTATTTATGGCATTGTCATCTAATATGACAACCTTCACTGAGCAACAGTGAAAAGACAAGTCATTCAGAATATAGATATCTGATATTCCGAATGTATTGGCAACTTAGTTACTAATAACTGCACTGTTATCTACGTTTTAATAAGCAAGATTTCATGGTATTATCTGTCATCTGTTTCATGCTGCCTAAACCACAAGCAGCATAGATTAGATCCTAGTTACATGATTACAGCCAGATATAACTGTTCTCTGAAATGCCGTAGCGTTTACAAGTTATAGTTAGATGTCGCTGACCAGTGGTCATAGCCGGAGATAAGACTTGCACAGCACCATCCACTGTCAGCTCTTCCCAATGGTACTCCAGGTGATAGACAGGTCTCTTTCGCATGTGTATATAGGCAGACACCTGTGAATCCACCTGCAGCAGGTCTTGGAAGAGTCAACTGGCAGCCATAGATGGATATAAGACTACTTTGATACTGCCCTGGCTGGCTCTTCCCAGCATTACAAGAGGTGATGGACACATCTCTCCCTCAATTATACATGGAGAGAAACCTGCCAATCACCTGCAGCAGCTCTGTGAAGCGCCAGCCGGTGGCCATAGATGGCTAAGATACTACTCTGATGCTGCACTGAATGCACTTCCCAGCATGGCATGAGGTGATGGACACATCTCTCCCTCAACTTTACATAGGGAGAAACCTGCCAATCACCTGCAGCAGTTCTGAGAAGTGCCAGCCTGCGGCCATAGATGGCGAGGAGACTACTCTGATGCTGCCTTGGCCGTCTCTTCCCAGCATTGCAAGAGGTGATAGACACATCTCTGCCTCAAGTATAGATGGGGAAAAACCTGACAATCACCTGCAGCAGTTCTGGGAAGTGCCAGCCTGTGGCCATAGATGGAGAGGAGACTACTCTGATGCTGCCTTGGCCGTCTCTTCCCAGCATTGCAAGAGGTGATAGACACATCTCTGCCTCAAGTATAGATGAGGAAAAACCTGACAATCACCTGCAGCAGTTCTGGGAAGTGCCAGCCCGCAGCCATAGATGGAGAGGAGACTACTCTGATGCTGCCCTGGTCGGCTCTTTCCAGTGCAGCTAAAGGTGATGGACACATCTCTCCCTCAAGTTTACATGAAGAGAAACCTGCCAGTCACCTGCAGCAGTTCTGGGAAAAGGCAACCCGTGGCCATAGATGTTTAGGAGACTACTCTGATGCTGCCCTAACTAGCTCTTCCCAGTGCAGCTAGACGTGATGGACACCTCTCTCCCTTATGTGTACATGGTGAGAATCCTCCCAATCACAACAGTTCTAAGAAGAGCCAATTGGCGGCCATAGATGGATAGGAGACTACTCTGATGTTACTCTGGCCGGCTCTTCCCAGTGCAGCTAGAGGTGAGTGACAGGTCTCTAATTATCTTCTGACTATATTTTCTCTGAAACGCTGGATGTTTTCAGAGAAAGATATGCCTGGCTTTAATCATTCAGCCACTCCTTGATTCATGTTACCCACAGTTTGGACAGTGTGACTCCGATTAGAAGTATCCTTTAAAGGGTTGTTTGTTATCCTCTGTTGAAACCAATTTGATCTGAAAGGGTCAATAATTTTATTTAGAGGTTTCTCTTTAATACAGTGAAAATAACAAAATGATGGTTGCTTTGCCATTAGCAAGTGATATTTAGTGGTTCCAGCAAGATCCTATTGGTTAGGTTTACTGACAGGACATACCCTTTAAGATTATAAAGAGCTGATTAGTCCCTTAGTCCATAATACACAACTGTGTGCTCAGAATCTATTATATTACTCCTCACGTCCGTTATCCACTTCCATCTGTGTGGGTCCGAATCCCACAATCCACTGCGCTGACAGGAAGTATGCTGGAAGCCATATTGGGACACCCAAGTGATGGATGTCCCAATATGCTGACCACCGCCGCACACTCGGCAAACACGCCCGACACCCCCGCTGCACCTACCTTCACTACTCGATCCTGCTGCTGCACCCACCTCCACTTCCTGACACCTCTGCTGCACCCATCCGACACCCCCACTACACCCACCTCCACTCTAGGAAAATACGGTGCTCTGTCTGGGGCCAGTGTGTCTAAGAGGAGATGAGGTGTGGACGCCCTCTGGTGGCTACAGAGGGCAGCGCACCTTATCTGCTTCTGCACACATAGACCCCAGACAGAGCCTTGGAGTTTCCCAGGGTGGAGGTGGGTGCAGACATGTACATACACGCACATTACACAGATATGCATACACACATGCACATATACATGTGCTTACACATGCATACATACACATAGACGCACCACTTGCACATGCATACACACGGACATACATGCATACACACGCACGCACATACACACATGTGCATACATACACATGCACAAATATATGCACAATACATGCACACACATGAATACACATACGCTTGCAGACATATGCACAGACACATACACACATACATGCGCACATACGTACCCGCACACTTAGTCACATGTGCACATATACACACACACATGCATATATACATTACACACATGTGCACACACATATACAAACATACACGAACACACATGTACATATATACATGCACACGCACATACACAGATACATATACACATGCACATATACACACATACATGCACAATTATGCACATACATACATGCACACACGGCAGCCATCTTCGGATACTCAGGTATACAAAGATGGTGGCAGCATGACGCATCATACTGCCCCACCCAAGATTACAGTAATTACAGGATTACATCAGAGAGGAACTTGGTGGGAGCTAATATAGTGGATAACGAGGTGTCCCTGTCTAATTTTGTGTGTAATAAAGGATTTCTCTTGGTGGTGGTGTTTTTTTTCTGACCAGCTGTTATACTGATGGCTGACATTAGCAACAGGGTTTTACGTCTGCTGCCAAAAAAAGCTGACATCAACCCCTTTATTACCCAGTCTGCCACTGCTACATGGCAGCTGGAAGAGCGAGGTAACTGCCAGTTTTGTCGTTTCTTATAGAGGTGCCAATTCTGGGGTGGCTGCTGGCTGCAATATTCAGTGTGGGGGTCTAAAACACTTGAGCCTTAGCACGCTAAGAATTACAGCCTCCAGCTGCCTGGGTTACATTGCTTGCCAATAGAAAATACAGTGAAGCCCAGGTCAATTTTTTTTATTTATTTAACTAACCAAAAAAAAAGGTCTCCCCTGTATTTTACATTACCAGCGAAGGTAACACCAGGGAGTGGGGGCTGACAGTCAGTATCTGCTCAGCTTACCTGTGCTGGCAAGTGAAAAATACAGTGAAGCCTTCCATGTTTTTACCAGGAAATTGAACACTTTACTATTAAGAAAAAAACACAATCAGGTTTTTAACTAAAAATGCATTTATTTACATACACTGGGAGAGAGCACGGGAGTGGGGGGGTCATAAAGACAGGGGTGAGGGATGGCCACCGCCCCTCGTGCCACGGAGCCTGCCCCATTGTGACGGCTCTGCCCTCCCAATGCAATAGCATCAGGCTCAGTACTAGTATTAAATAAAAATATTGTATCATTCAACGCTTGTTGACAATTTCTAGGAATTACAGATGTTTAATGACACTTTTACTATTCTTTATCAACACCTTTGTTACTCAAAGATGGATTATCTGTACGCACATATTCCATACATAGTGAGAAAGGATAAAGTGTTGAGTTCCACAGCGTTTATTATTAGAGTGGCGAATCACTTTATCCTCCCATATAAATCCCTTGGCTTTGTTTTTCTGACCTTCCTATTCTCTTGCTCACTATAAACTTTTCTGGATCAGGCATAGGAAACCTTCTCTTCCTTTGTACTGATAGAATCCAGTGCATGGCAAGCTAAGCAAGAATCCGTCACAATGGTGAAGTGCTTGGTTAAAATCAAGACTACAAGAAGTGTTTATTTGCGCTTGGTGAATCACTCCAACAAAGAGATTTTCATTCGCTTGCTGAAGTTTGGATCTAGGATCAAAGCCACAAGTGCTGGTAAAACTTGTTTCCATGCTGTAATGTGCTTCAAATGCTGCGTCACTGGGCGAGGAGAGGACAGGTGGACAGTATCCCTCAATAAGGTCATACGTTCAGTATTTGGTGAGTTTCTTGCCTCAGTATTTGTAGCCAAAACCAGGTGTGGGTGATAAATCCAGAAGTGGTGACGTGTTTCTATTATACTTTTCCTCTGATTGTTCCACTCCTTATTTTGGCTTATACATATTCAGGTAATAAACTTACCATATTGACCATAGTGCAATTTATTCATGTAGGAAGAGACGAGGGGCAAGCTCATATCTGCTTTTATCCTTTGGTCTAACACAGGTTTCCAATCTGTTTGTTCTAATAACTTTGAGCTGTTATGTCCTTTTTGTATACCGTAATTAATGTAACTACACTAAACCACTACATTTTGTGAGGTTTATTTAACCCTGTAATGATGAGGGAATATTTAATTTTCATGCTTTTTAGTTTTTGCCTCATTTTTTTTTTTTTTTTATAAGTCATAACTTCTTATTTTTTTTGTCAACTTAGACATACAGGTGCATCTCAATAAATTAGACTATCATCAAACAGTTAATTTTTTACAGTAATTCAATACATAAAGTGAAACGCATATATTATATAGAGTCATTACAAGCAGTCAATACACATCTATTTCAAGTATTTATTTATGTTAATGTTGATGATTATGGCTTACAGCCAATGAAAACCCAAAGGTCATTATCTCGGAAAATTAAAGTAGGGAGGATGAAGGGTTAGGGTACGGACACATTGGTGTGAAAAATGAATGAGTGCAATGCAAGAAAATCTCACATTACACTCAGACCAATGTTACAGAATGAGTCAGAACACATTAACGTGTGTTGGACGCATTTTTTTTAAAATCCAGAATCTGGATGAGAAAAAAGTTTCAACATGCTCCAACAGTCTGCGATTCTCGTGCGAGATTCACCAATGCAAGTCAATGGGTCTGACAAAATCGCAAACAGCACACGGACCAGTCCGAGAGCATCTGTTTTTTTCACTGATACATATCATTCTGTAGCTCTGAACACTGTAAAATGTTCCTGTAAATTATTATACAGTAAATAGCTGCTGAGAAAATAAAGGGATTGCACACGGACAGCACACGGATGTGATCTGAGAAAAAAATTGCACACTCGTATAGCAGTTGCATGCCACACGGATCAACAAACGGATGTCACTCCTCTGACTCTCCTGGATGAGAAACCGACCGATTTTTTTTACACCCTTAAAAACCACACTGCAATATTCCAATAGACATCAAAGGGTGAATATAATATTGATTTATTAGTCAATATGTCTCAGAACTCCCTGAAACATGGCAATATTACATTGATTTGTCCTGAGGAAGGGGCCAGGGAGCCCTGAAACACATTGACTAATAAATCAATATTATATTCACTTTTTGATGTCTTGTGGAATATGGCAGCGCGGTTTTTAACCCTTCATTCTCCCTACTCTATATGCACCATGCTGGGGTCCGCAGCAGTCGTGATATGCTTTTATAGTGGTTGTGACTCTCACAACCACACAAGGTGAAGCCTCTGATACCTATTTAAGTAATATTTTATCTTATTTTATCTCTCAGACCCTTCATCCTCCCTACTTTAATTTTCTGAGATAATGACCTTTGGGTTTTCATTAACTGTAAGCCTTAACCATCAACATTAACAGAAATAAACACTTGAAATAGATCACTCTGTTTGTAATGACTCTATATAATATATGTGTTTCACTTTTTGTATTGAATTACTGAAATAAATTAACTTTTTGATGACATTCTAATTCATGGAGATACACCTATAGGTGGGCTTGTGTTTTGCAGGGCAAGCTGTATTTTTTTTTTAAACCAATTGTTTTTTATTGAATGGCAAGCTGTAATTTTGAATTATACCATTAATTTTTTCATAAAATTTACTAAGAATGGAAAAGAAAAGTGGAATAAAATGGTGAAAACAGTGCAATCCTACCATTGTTTTCTGGGGTTTTGTTTTGCACACAGTTCATTTTGCAGTAAAGATGACCTGAACACAAGATTGTCTAGGTCAGAGTGATTATGACAATAACAAACTTAGGCCCCTTTCACACGGGCGTTTTTGCCCGGATCCAGACAAAAAAACGCATCTTCCACAAGTGCCGCCTAACGGCAAGCCCCATGCATTGTCTATGGGGATTGCGGTAAGGTGCGGCAAGTGTGGTTGTGGCCGCGGAAAAAAACACGGTCAGCAGCAGTTTTTTTCGTGGCCGCATCTGCCTCAACCGCACTTGCCGCACCTGACCGCAAGCCCCATAGACAATGCATGGGGCTTGCCGCAAGCGCGTAGCAAGTGCGGCCGTGAGGCAGCAGATGCGGTAAATCTGCCGCATCTGCTGCATTTTGGCGAAAACGCCAGTGTGAAAGCAGCCTTACATTGATAATTTTTTTCTATTTAAGTAAAAAGATATTCAGAATTTTATATAAAGAAAAGGTTTTTGTTTTACATTGCCATTTTCCATGTCTGAGATTTTTAGTTGTGACCTTAAGGCTGCGTTCACACATTGCGTATTTTGCTGCGCTTTTTTACGCGCGCTTTTCAAAATACGCAATGTGCCTTTTGTCTGCCTGCAAAGTGAATGTGAAATTCACTTTGCAGTGCAGACATTGTGCAAAAATACGCAGTGCGTTTTCAGGGAGAAAGCGCAGCTGCGTAAAGAATTGATATGTCAATTGTTTACGCAGCTGCTCCTGCGTATTCTCCCTGTGATGTTACAGAGGGGAGGAAGAATCCTGCTTCCTCCTCCCCTCTGTGACATGTGTGACCGCCCATTAGATTTCACAGTGTATTAAAGCGAACCTGTCACCCCCCCTGGACATCAAAAGCTATAATAGCCACCTTCTGCAGCACTAAGGCTGCATTCAGGGAAGGTGGCTATAAGCTTTTGATGGCCTTTTTACTATTAAATATGAACTTATATAAAGTCCAATACCTAAGACCGGGAGGCGGGGTTTCGCGCTCCTCCGACCCGCCTCCTCATGTCATTCATGGTGCTCGCCTGCTGCTGCCTCCCCTCATAGTCCATCATGAACGCGCGGCTCCGTTCTCGTCTATGGAGCCGCGCATGCGCTGTGCGCCCGGTGTCCAGGAAGTCGTCGGGCTGCGCGCGCAGCCCGACGACTTCCTGGACACCGGGCGCACAGCGCATGCGCGGCTCCATAGACGAGAACGGAGCCGCGCGTTCATGATGGACTATGAGGGGAGGCAGCAGCAGGCGAGCACCATGAATGACATGAGGAGGCGGGTCGGAGGAGCGCGAAACCCCGCCTCCCGGTCTTAGGTATTGGACTTTATATAAGTTCAATTTAATAGTAAAAAGGCCATCAAAAGCTTATAGCCACCTTCCCTGAATGCAGCCTTAGTGCTGCAGAAGGTGGCTATTATAGCTTTTGATGTCCAGGGGGGGTGACAGGTTCGCTTTAATATACACTGTGAAATCTAAATTAAACAAAAGCAAGTGAATGAAAAATAAAAAAGAATCAATACTTCACCTGTCCGACGCCTTTTCCGGTGTTCGGTCTCCGGTTCCAAGTGTGTGGTGTTCTGACAGGACCTGTGGTGACGTCAGAGGGGCACTCGCGGTCATGTGATACATATCACATGACCGCGAGCAGCCAATCAGCGCTGGGAACGCCCCTCTGACGTCACCACAGGTCCTGGCAGAAGACATCACACTTGTAACCGGAGACCGAACACCGGAAAAGGCGTTGGACAGGTGAGGTATTCATTGTTTTTTATTTTTCATACATTTGCTTTTGTTTAATTTAGATTTCACAGTGTATATTAATACACTGTGAAATCTAATGGGGCTGTCACAGATGTCACAGAGGGGAGGAGGAAACCGGATTCTTCCTCCGCTCTGTGACATCACTGTGCTTTCTGGAGTAAAGAAAGCGCAGTGTTTGAAAGCCCCTGCGTGTTTTGTTACGCTTTTTTGTGCGGCCGAAAAACGCGGCAAAAAGCGCAGCAAAATACGCAAATGTGTGAACGCAGCCTTAGGCTGCATTCACACATTGCGTATTTTGCCGCGTTTTTTTACGCGCGCTTTTCAAAATACGCAATGTGCCTTTTGTCTGCCAGCAAAGTGAATGGGAAATTCACTTTGCAGTGCAGACATTGCGTAAAAATACGCAGTGCGTTTTCCGGGAGAAAACGCAGCTCCGTAAACAATTGATATGTCAATTGTTTACGCAGCTACTTCTGCGTATTCTCCCAGAGGGGAGGAAGAATCCAGCTTCCTCCTCCCCTCTGTGACAGCTGTGGCCGCCCATTAGATTTCACAGTGTATTAATACACACTGTGAAATCTAAATTAAACAAAAGCAAGTGTCTGAAAAATAAAACAGAATGAATACTTCACCTGTCCGACGCCTTCTGCGCTGTGCGATCCCCGGTTCCAAGTGAGATCTCTTCTGACAGGACCTGTGGTGATGTCAGAGGGGCGTTCCCGGGCACTCGCGGTCATGTGATACATATCACATGACTGCGAACAGCCAATCAGCGATGGAACGCCCCGGAAAGCCCCCCCCTCTGACGTCACCACAGGTCTTATCAGAACACATCTCACTTACAACCGGAGAGCGGCAGAAGGCACCGGACAGCGGGAGAAGGCACCGGAGAGGTGATGTATTAATTCTTTTTTATTTTACATACATTTGCCTCTGTTTAATTTAGATTTCACAGTGTATATTAATACACTGCGAAATCTAATGGGGCTGTCACAGAGGGGAGGAGGAAGCAGGATTCTTCCTCCCCTCTGTGACATCACTGCGCTTTCTGGGGTAAAGAAAGCGCAGTGTGTGAAAGCTCCTGCGTATTTTGCTGCGCTTTTTTGCGCGGGACGCGAAAAACGCGGCAAAAAGCGCAGCAAAATACGCAAATGTGTGAACGTAGCCTTACACTGCAAGCTTGCTTTGCTTTTTCTTACCATCTTTTCAGTTAGCCATTAAAAGGTATTAACCACTGAGGACTCTGACTCTAATATATATATATTTTACACTGCAGGAATCTGGCATAAAACCCTTTATAATTCTCCACACTTATCCTAAGATGTCAGAAAAACTAATAAAAACTGCTCTGTAGTGTCTTTGCATTTTTTCCAATGTGGATTCCTCTGACACTTCTTCCTTAAAAAAATGAAGTAATTGAATGTATAATAGAACCTACCAGAGACGGTGATGTTTGGAGCAAGCTATTTAATAGGGAGACATACAGATTTTCATTCTCCAAACCATAGTGGCTTTTACAATAGACAGAAAGGTGTCTTTAATTATTAATACTCTGTGCATGTATCATAAAAAAATATATTTTCTCTCCACATAATATGATGTTGATTCTAATCATTAACACAGACCTCTTCCAAGGCCATTATCATTCTGTACCCATATCCAGGTTTGGACATATAGCTCCTCCACTGTAGAGCATTATTTCCCTAGGTGTTGAAACTAATTTATCAGGGCATCCATGTTATTTAAGTCCTAGTCTTCCTCTTTTATTTCACACTGAGACAATAATGGCCACTTTACACACACCAACTTATCTGTCCATCTTCTGACCAACTTACTGGTTGCAGTGAAATCATGGACACATTGCTCCATTTTGTGGCTGTGTACAAATGGAACAATGTGTCCATGATTTCACTGCAACCAGTAAGTTGTTCAGAAGTTGGACAGATAAGTTGGTGTGTGTAAAGTGGCCCTAAGCCTAAAACGCTTTGTGATGCTTTCTCCTGTGTTTTTATATGGCTCGTGTATTATTTTACAAAGTAGAAAATAAAGTGGTTTTGTTAATAGTGACTTCATCTATATTTTTATTACTACCTTAAAGTCTAACTGTCTTTATAATTTTTATTTCATAAATCATAAGACATGAAAATAAAAAACTAATATATTTTATCAGTGAAATCTATTTCCTTCTGCAACAAGACTGCTTTTCATTCTCTATTCACAGGTAGAATCTGTTTTCAGGGAAGACAGGCGTTCCTATTACTACTGAGACGAGATTATTAAGATCTCACTTCTATATCGCCATGATATTCTGCAGCACTTTACAGACATTGTTATCACTGTCTTTATCGGGGCTCACAATGTAGATCCTTACCGGTATTTCTTTGTGGGATGTCACCCATGCAAATACGGGGAGAATATACAAACTCCTTGAAGATGTCCTTAGTCCAGATCCCCAGTGCTGCAGAGCAACAATGCTAACCACTGAGTTGCCAAGGCAGTTGGTACTCCTAAAGTTCTATGCAAACTGAAGGAAGACAAGAGCTCTGCCTCCAGCTCCTCCTTCCCCCCCCCCCCCACACCTCCTCATAGGATCTCATCAGTAACAGTTGCCAGCTCCTATTTTAATAATGGGAAAGTTATCACTGTATACAGATTTTACATCAGAATTGAGAATTTTGAGAATGATTGATCGGTCCTGGCAAAGAAGGAAGCAGATTTGTCTGATAAAGGGATATTACAAAGTTGCTTATTTTCATGTGAACTATTGACTTATGAAAACGACGGTTATTCTTTAAGCTTGACCAATAAATACAAAGAATAGACCACTGCCTTTAGTCTGCGCCAAAGTTGATGGTGGCCTTGGGCCATAACCTTTGGTGGAGAACACCTTCCTAGTAACTGTCATATTGTTCTTGCCAACTTAAATAGAATCAAAATCCAATTGATATAATTTTCTAATTCCTCTGGTAAAGCTCTTTCTATTCATGTATTTTTTTTTTAGACTCACCCCTGCCCTCTGTAAACTGTAAACACATAGATCCATTCCATCTGTCAATCGCAGTTAGTGATCACTTCTCTGTTGCCCACTCCAAGGAATGAATACTAATGCCGTGACATCACTGCCCTGATCTTCAAGCACACTAGGAAAGTTCAGAGGAAATCACTCACATGGGGTCTGCATTCTCTCCCAGACAGCAGATCATGTCTTGTCTGCACTCACTGCAGATGAGAAAGGAGGTAGAAGATGTGTCATCTTAGCAGATAGAGCAGCAACTGCTCTGACATCTTTATTTCCCTCCAGCATGAAGCAGTGTCATTGTGTACATTTGAGGCATATGTGTAGTGTGTGCTGTCTGAGATATTTCTATGTGTTTATATGAACATTTGTTCATATGTTCAGCAGACACACACATTACATGTCTGCAGGAAAACAAATGTTCATATAAACACACAGAAATCTCCCACAGATAGCACACACTGTAGTAATATTAATACAAGTGTTGCAGCACAAACACCTCCCCCCCTCCTGTTTCTACCCGCCCCCCAAACCAACTTTAGCTACCTAGTTGTTGTAAAGTGACTTGATCAATTTGATCAGTTGTACAGGTCCTTTCATTGACTGACTTCAGCACACAGGGGAGCGAGGGAATACAAGCTTCTGTAGGCGGGGATATTTAAATAACATTTACATGCGGATGACTATTTAGCAGTGAAAGTAATGGATAGGACTAGTGCTGCCAGCTGCCTGCAGGCTGTGAAGATGCTTATGTCGAGAAAACTACAAAGGGTACAGTAATGATTTTTACATGTTTTAAAAGGTCTGCCCAGGCACTATTCAAGGGTACTATTAGTATCATACTGTAAAATGACCTGACAGAGTCCCTTTATGCTGGTCATACACATGAGGTGATTGTTGGCAGACCCAACATGCTATTGCTATGATTAATTTAGAAGCACATACCGCAGTATTCTAAATATTTATGTTGTTTTGCAATCAAGCAATAGGAGGAGATACAATGCACAGGGTAGAACCTGGTTTTTCTATGACATGCCGTTAATTGGTTAA
>JARQOC010000003.1:557952641-557965670 GCA_033576535.1 Allobates femoralis
TGTTGTGCACCTCTACCAGAAATGTTACTCCAGCCAAGAGCTGGCATATACATCACTGACATAATTTACATCACGTTTGTGGTGGAAATGGTAATGAATTTGTCAGGTAGGCTTTGTCGTACACCTTGTCCAGTTCCAGCTCTGCCCATTTTGGAGTTTTGGAAACATTTCAAAAAGTTTTACAACAAAAATCTGGCAAGAGTGTCTTAAATCAAGGCCAATGTATACTCCTGGACTATGCATGTAGTGTGTCGAGTTGTGCTTTATTCTACCCAGAAGTATTTTGATACTGTCCTATTATTATGGTACAAACACAGACCATGCAGTAATCAGCTTCTGTGAGTGTAGTGCATACCTATAAGGCCAGGATCACACTGGCATATTTCTTAATCTGTGTACATGGACCATACAGCCCAGACTGATCGTGGGTCTCTTGAGCCAAACTTCAACCTCAAAGACACATATGAGGCTTTATGTTCATATTATGAGACCGGCAGGCAGAGAAGGCTTTGCGGTTTGTATATGGACCGTGTACCAGCCTATATATGAGTACTAAACTTAAGGGAAATTTCCGTTTAAATTGTAAAAAAATGTGGTGAGAGACTAAAAAAATAGCATTTTTCATTCTTAGTAATATATAAAGGTTCTTTACCATGTTAGCCTGTATTTGTAAAATCCTTCTCACTGTCTAAAGTTTGCAGGATGGTGCTGCTTGGTGCTTAGGCCGAACCGCGCCCCCATCTGCATACACTTAGCTGTAGCTAGACTAGCAGAGATCAGTGCACCTCTGAAGCAATGAGCAAAAGAAATGAGGAACACAGGACAATGGGCAGGTGTAATAAATAAATGGTTAAGGCTATGTGCTGACACTGCTTCTTGGGTGCAAAACGTTTCTGCACCAAAAATGCTGCTAAACTGCACCCTGTGGCTGGAAAACGCACCGCAAAATGCATGTGTTTTTGGTGCAGATTGTGGTCATGCGTTTTTTTTTGCTATTGTCAATGACTGGGAGGGCTATAAAGTGCCCCAACAATTGGCATGCTCATTATTTTGTCTTGACCACAATCTGCTCCTGAACTGCACAGATATAAAAGCACCGGTGGCACAACAATTCAGAACTGTCATGGACTTTGCTGGGGTAAGTATAGGCATGCAGGTTTGTGGCAAAAGTTGACACAAAACTGCAGTGAAAATACTGCAAAAACGCAGCGTCAGCACAATGCCTAAGTGTTCTGCTGGGGCTATACAGCAACTTTGTTCACGACAGGTGGAGCTCCATCTTGCTATTACATCACATCATAGTGCAAGTAAGTGAGGTTCCATTGTGACCCACAAGGTCCTGTAATGTGACTAGCAATTTCAAAAAAATCTAAATGATTCCATAATTTTATAATATAGCAACATACAGTGATTGTGGGCTGCGAAACCTCAGTGTCAGCCAAAATTGCCATGCAGCCCCAGCCTTAAGAATCAAATTTAAGTATATAACATTTAATAACGGATTTTTAGGATTCTCTAAAGCTTTTTTTATTTTCTGACATATGTCTTTTATGTAAGGTTTTTACTATGTGATCTGGCAGCATCATGATGTAGAGGCAGAGACCCTGATTCTAGTGAGACATGATTTATTGGGCTGTTTGCTTTTGGCTTAATAAAATCAGTGTTTTATCAGAAACAGATTATCACTAGGGGAGGGTTTGCCTGGTGCTTTCTAGTCCTACGCCACTGATTAGCAGTTTTCTCTCAGTCTACACAAAAAGCTACTAATCAGTGGTGTGGGTTATACAACGTTCTGCATTCTTAGCACTGGCAGCATAGAAAACAAATAAAACATATAAACATATAAAAACTAGAAAGTGAAAGTGATAGAAAGTGATATAATCACTGGAATCAGGGTGTCTACCCCTATATTATGAAGCTATAAGATATGGTAGTAAAACCTGGCGACAGATTCCCTTTAATCTCTCAGTTTACAATCAATGAGCTTGTATTAATTATTGTGTGCAGCAAGTAAAAATTGAAAATGCCTCGTTCATGAAAATGCCTTATAAACTGCACAAGTAATATGCAGGCCTGGAGATGTACATGGATATACTAGGCAACTATATTGGTTGTTTAAGGCTACCTTCACATTTGCGTTCCCCTCCGCAGCGTTCTGCGGAGGGGAGCCGCAATGTGAGCGCAGCACCGCAAGCCCCTATCTTTATAATGGGAGCGCACGGTGCTGTGTATGACCGTGCGCACCCATTCACTCCCACATGTGATCTTTGCGCAGCGGACGCCTGCGCACAAATCACCCAGTCTCGTCCGCACCAGAAATACAACATGTCGCGTTCGTGGTGCGGACGAGACTGGGTGATTTGTGCGCAGGCGTCCGCCTGCGCACAGATCACATGTGGGAGTGAATGGGTAAGATAGGGGCTTGCGGTGCTGCGCTCACATTGCGGCTCCCCTCCGCAGAACGCTGCAGAGGGGAACGCAAATGTGAAGGCACCCTAATTCTTCGATCTGGCACAAATCCCTTAGTTATATTAAAAGCTTGTTGGAAAGCGTTGACTTTGAGGAAGCTGCTTAAATGTGGCACTGGAGTTTCTCCACTTCCTTAGTGAAGTGTAAATTTGCATATTTGCATATATCTGAGAGGGAAGTGGCTTACAATCTCCTCACCTACTTCGCTGTCTCCATAAGGTTGATAGCAAGCTTCCAGACATATTCAGAATGTTCAGTCTTGTGCACATGTGAAAGTGATATTTGTACAGAAAAGGTCACATGTAGTAATGGATGAAATAAGTGTAATTCAGGAGACTTAAGACAGATTATTTCTTCCCTGGGAAAAGTAATTAATTTAAATGAAATGTTATTAGAAATTTAAGTGGATCTTGCCCTTTTCACATTGTGCATCTGTATATACAATATCGCCTGACTTAGAGGGAACATACACACTTGTCACCTGTATTATACATACAAAATCTGCATAGCCCTAGGCCGTAGTCACCACCACGACACCGTGTGCTATCCAGGTATCATCTGTGTTCAAAAGCAAAAATATACACAAAGACTAAGAGAGAATAAAACATTGGGAAAGAAAATCAATATTGCCACAAATATCTGTATCAACATGCGCTTGTGCATTAATCTTTTAGGTTTGTACAATTAAATAAGTTAAGAAGACATATTTCTTTACTACAAATTTACCAAAATATTTCAACACATAAAAAGGTAAGAAAATAAAACCAGCAAAAAAATGTTGCTTGTATAGGCATCGGCTACCCGTTCCACTGCCAGGGATGACGGGACTCTATCAGTCTTTTCTGGCAGGAAGGGGTTGTAGGACATTAGACTGAGGTTTATATTCAAAATGACTCTTCAAGAATTGGGGAAAGTTCTTGACATTTTTTACTTTATACACATTGTTATGTTGATTGCTAAAAATATAGAAATATTTCCTTAAGTACCTCACTATACAGTAAAAAACAATGGAGTCTAAACAGTTTACAGGGCATTTCTGTATTTTTGGTAACAGTATCAGTCACACATTTAAGGATTGGAAAGACCACTTTGAGACGTGGCGGGGAAGAGAAACATCTGAATATAACCCTCAGTTGCTAATATTGCAATAGTTTAGGAGCTGTTGGCAACATTAAGTGCCGAGCTGATTTTACATGCCAGCCACTTCCTAAGTGGGCAGTAGTATTCATTGTGGAACTGCTCAAACTCCGGAGTCTGTCGAATGTCATGTAGAAAAGAAATGTCAATGTCTGACTCCAGCAGGACAAGCAACAATGGTAGGAGCACCAAGAGCAACCCCAAAGCTACCAAAGCCAGCCGGGAGAAACTCTTCAGAAACGCATTCAGCTGCATGTTTCCCACTAGAAAATTGTAGCTCACACTTAGTGCTTTTCGGGCCTCCTTCATTTCTTCTTCCTCTGCAATCAAAAATGCATGTTCATCTGCATCAAATTCCTCAAATGAATCAGCATCGTCTCTTTCACCCTCTGATCTGAGCGTGCTGTTAAAGAGCATCTCAACCCCCTCATCTATTGGCGTGGGCAACAAGCTAGCACTGGGGTTGTACATCTGCTCGGAGATGGTTAAAGGCTCCTCTTTAATGCTGTCCTCTATATCATATCGGAGATCTGTGATCACTTCAATATCCCTAGAAGGGGAGTTGTCAGGCACAGGGGAAGAATTACCATCATTCTGCTGTGACAGCAGGATACCTAAAGAAAAGAAAGAAAGAAACATTAATTCTCAGGATTTCCACATATGAGCATGTGGCCTGACATGAACTAGTTGTGGACAATCCAGGTTATTAGGTCAGAAGGCACTGTTAGCAACACATAACTTGTTTGTGAGAACACTTTAGCTAGAAGTTACAGCATTTGTAGTGTGAGGCAGAGGATAGAAATCTTAGACCTGTTTCCACATATCTTGTATGGGTAAAGGATCTCATAGCTTGGTATGGGATCATTCACATTCATCTGATGCATCAGTTGTTGTGCTGGGCCCTTCAAAGAGTTAAAGCGAGAAAACATTTTTGTCCATTTTTGCAGTAGTAACCAGTGTAAGAGTATGTGCACACAGGTCGTTTTTGCTGCAGCAAAAAATGAAGCGAAACCTGTACAGGTTTCTAGGACCTCCAGATTTCCTGGCAGGAGATTTGCTGCATTTTTCCTGTGTTTTGGCCATTGACAGCAGCAAAAATGTAGAAAAGAATTGACATGCTCATTCTTTTCAAAACGCAGAGAACCTGTACAGGTTTCAGTTTCTGCAAAGAAATAAAACCAATGTGTGTGCACAGCTCTTCCCCGATTTCCCATAGGTTTTAATGTTAATCCAAAATGCAGTTTAGATTAGTATAAAACCATGGTAAAAACACAGCACAAAAATGCAGGAAAAACGCATTGTGTGCACATAGCCTAAAAGCTTGATAACAACTAATGCCATTTTCACCAGCTAATGCACAAAAACCATAAATGTATGGCCAATAGTTCTCCCAGTGCAATTCCTCGATCTCATTCCCCCAACAGCTAATCATATTGTGATCAAATGTCATCAAACCAACATAAAAAAATGTCTTCTATTTATACATCTGCAATTCTACATAGTACTGGTAGATATTAACTTGGACACAACCTCTACTCAAGACGTCTTCTCCTCTACTCTTATAAATACCTCTTCTCTCATCCACAAGTTCTTAGGTCACTCCATACTAAATCATTAATCAGCGGATGAGAAGTCAATCTGTAATATACCTTTTTCTCAGTCACTATTTCCATCATTACGAGCTGTAACACTGAGTTTGTAATTTCCAATTGATGTTTGAGACAATCATTCATCAGGCACTATTTACCCTACAGGGACCAAAAAGGTGTCCCTTTTGACGTTGGTTTGACTGGTACATGTTGGTATACCTTTCATTTAACTATGTGGTCCATTGCACTATTCCATATAGAGGCATCCACTAAAAAAGTATACCACACAGGATCCGGGAGACGGCAATTCGGGGAGATTTTTCTCCCCGGACACAAAAACGTTGCAAGCAACGTTTTTGTGTCCGGGAGAAAAATCCAAAATCTCCCGGATTCTTCTGGAGAGATGGAAACCGGATGGCAGAGAACTGCCATCTGGCCCCATAGAATACTATGGGACCAAAATCCGGGACGGGGCTGTCTGGTTTACACTGGACAGCCCCAGATCAGATCTTGCCGTGGTGTGAAGCCGGCCTGAGGCAAACTTTTAGAAATCTGCAAGGAAATCCTGAAGCCAGCAAAGTCAATGAAAATCCTGAAGTGTTGTGCGTCAGGATTTTTTCCCTTGCAGATTTTGGTGCAGAAATAATCTACGGCATGTCAATTCTTTCTGTATTTTTGCTTGTATTTTTCTCATTGACGAACCCCTTCCAGACCCTTGGCCCACCCCCTGGGCCATGGAATGATCGGGCTCCTGCAGGTCGAGTGAGGGTGTCACTGACCTGTCACTCGGCCTGCAGGTACATGGGAAGTTGTACAACACCCCAGGGGGGGTCGATTTGTCCCCACCCCCCCCCCCCCGGCTACAGGCGCGGTGATTGGCACTCAAAAGTGAAAGTGAAAATCACCGCGCATGTAATGCTTCCCTGACTGCCGCTGCTATCCCTACCCTCCAATCTTCTCCCCTGTCATCCTCTAACTGCACCCCTGCCCCCTCTTCATCTTTCTTACCCCCCCCACTTCCTTTTCCTGCCGCCTGCTTCCTGTCCCTGCAGCCCGCTTCCTCTTCCTGCCGCCCGCCTCCTCCTGCCTGCCCCCACTTCCTCCTGCCTGCCCCCGCTTCCTCCTAAGTGCCCCCCTACTTCTCCTGTCACCCCCCCTCTTCCCCCTTCCTGCCCCCCCGATCAGCGGAGTGGCGATCGCCTCTCCCACTCACCCCTCCGGCGGCCGCTCTGTCTCCACTGCGTCCCGCTCCTCCTCCTCCTCTTCACCGCCTCCGGATCTGACAGCTCTGTGCTGGAGCTGCCAGATCACTTTCTACAGCTAGATCCTGAGGATCCCGATCTCCCTGCATGGGCATCGAGCTGCAGAAAGCGATCTGACAGCCCGGACGCAGTGATGCACATAGTGGGTCAATGCGCCTGTGCTGCCAGATCGCTTTCCGCAGCTCGATCCCCATGCATGGGGATCGAGCTGCGGAAAGCGATCTGGCAGCCCAGGTGCAGTGATGCACATAGTGGGTCACTGCGCCCGGGGTGTCAGATCACTTTCTGCAGCTCGATCACCATGCTGGCGGGTTGGGCTCCAGAGTAGCGATCTGAAAGCAAAGGCGATCGAGCGGCGTGGGACCTTCGTTGTGGACTACGTCGGAGCGATCGGGCGTCGTGGGACCTTCGTTGTGGACTACGTCGGATCTTTTTATAATAAAGATGGAGTCCGAATTGTGTCTGTGTTTTTTTTTTCAAATAAAAAGATTTTTCTCTGTGTGTATTTATTGACTATTTACCGTACTAGAGATTCCTAATGGCGAGTCTAACATTGGCCCTATATTATGAATCTCGGGCTTAGTGCCAGCTGCCAATAAAAAGCTGGCATTAACCCCTTTATTACCCAGTTAGCCACCGGTACCAGGGCAACTGGAAGAGCGTGGGTACAGCGCCAGAAAATGGTGCTTCAATGAATGCGCCATTTTCTGGGGCGGCTGCGGGCTGCAATTCGCAGCATGGGGGGCCCAGAACGCTTGGGCCTCTCTATGCTGAGGATTCCAGCCCCCAGCTGCCTAGTTGTACCTGGCTGTATTTTTGGTTCCAGCCAGGTATGACGAGGCAGCTGGTGGCAGTCCATAGCTGCCAAGTTGTACCTGGCTGGACCAAAAATATGGCGGAGCCCTGTGTCATTTTTTTTCTAGAAATAGTTCTAGAAATAAAAAAAAATAGGCTTCGCTGTATTTTTGGTTCCA
The DNA here is from genome assembly GCA_033576535.1 of Allobates femoralis. Taxonomy (NCBI): domain Eukaryota; kingdom Metazoa; phylum Chordata; class Amphibia; order Anura; family Aromobatidae; genus Allobates; species Allobates femoralis. The sequence goes on from JARQOC010000003.1 coordinate 557,960,073, forward strand.
GCCAGGTACAATGAGGCAGCTGGGGGCTGGTGGCAGTCCGTAGCTGCCAAGTTGTACCTGGCTGGACCAAAAATATGGCAGAGCCCCATGTCATTTTTTTTTTTAAATTCTACAAATAAAATGACATGGAGCTTTGCCGTATTTTTGGTTGCCAGCCAGATACAACATGGCAGCTAGGGGGCTGGAATCCTCAGCATGGAGAGACCCAAATTTATTGGGTCCCCTATGCTGCGAATTTTAACTACTAGACTAGTATGTTTTTTCACAAAAAGTTTCTTTATTCATTTATACGTCTCAATTTGTGAAGCACATGGGGGTTCAAAGTGCTCACTGTGCATCTAGATATGTTCCCTGGGGGGTCTAGTTTCCAAAATGGGGTCACTTGTGGGGAGCTCAAATGTTTAGGCACACAGGGGCTCTCCATACGCGACCTGGTGTCCGCTAACCATTCCAATTGTTGGCAAACACCAGGTTGCGTATGGAGAGCCCCTGTGTGCCTAAACATTGGAGCTCCCCCACAAGTGACCCCATTTTGGAAACTAGACCCCCCAAGGAACCTATCTAGATGCATAGTGAGCACATTGAATCCCCAGGTGCTTCACAAACTGATCCGTAATAAGGTAAAAATACTTTTTTTTCACACATTTTCTTTTTTAATTTGTACGGATCAATTTGTGAAGCACCTGGGGGTTCAAAGTGCTCACTAGGCATCTAGATATGTTCCCTGGGGTGTCTAGTTTCCAAAATGGGGTCACTTGTGGGGGAGCTCAAATGTTTAGGCACACAGGAGCTCTCCAAATGCGACATGGTGTCCGCTAACAATTTGAGCTGATTTTCCATTCAAATTGTTAGCGGACACCATGTCGCGTTTGGTGAGCCCCTGTGTGCCTAAACTTTGGAGCTCCCCCACAAGTGACCCCATTTTGGAAAACTAGACCCCCAGGGAACATATCTAGATGGGTGGTGAGCATATTGAACCCCCAGGTTCTTCACAAATTAATTCATGAAAATGAAAAAAAAAGAGAATTTTGTTTACGTACCGTAAATTCTTTTTTCTTGAATCATCAATGGGAGACCCAGACAATGGGGTTTAGGGCTCTGCCCTCCGGAGGTCACACTAGGTACTACAAGTTTGTAGACACCGCCTCCTCCGCTTATAAACCCCCACCGTAGGAGACATCCTCAGTTTAGTCCATAAGCTGCGAGGAGAAATTAAACCACACCCGAAACATCGGGAAGAATGCCGTGCACAGACGGTTCAACAACCCGGCAAACACTGTCTCAACAGAGAACAGAACAAGTGCAAAATATGCAACGGAACAACTGGGTGGGTGCTGGGTCTCCCATTGATGATTCAAGAAAAAAGAATTTACGGTACGTAAACAAAATTCTCTTTTTTCTGATCATCATAATGGGAGACCCAGACAATGGGGATGTCCTAAAGCAATACCCCAGGGCGGGAAGAGTTCCTCAACAAGACGGATAACACATGGTTCCCTTTTAAAGGTGGGCAACCGCCGCCTGGAGAACCCGCCTGCCCAAACTCGCATCCGCAGAGGCATGGGCATGCACCATATAGTGCTTAGAGAAAGTGTGCAGGCTGGACCAAGTGGCCGCTTGACACACCTGTAGAGCAGAAGCTCGATGTCGCAAGGCCCAAGAGGCACCTACAGCTCTAGTAGAGTGTGCCTTCAAACCCACCGGGAGAGGCAAACCAGAAGACCGGTAAGCCTCCTGAATGGGAGCCTTGATCCATCTGGCCAAGGTCGACTTGGAAGCCGCGGACCCCTTACAGCGACCCATCGTGAGGACAAATAAGGAATCCGAACTCCTAAAGGAGGCGGTCCTGGACACATAAATGCGTACAGCTCTCACGAGGTCCAGAGTATGGAGGTCGCGCTCAACCTGATGAACGGGAGCGGGGCAAAATGATGGGAGAACAATCTCCTGGTTCAAGTGGAATGTTGAAACCACCTTCGGCAAAAATTCAGGCCGTGGGCGCAACACCACCTTGTCCTGGTGAACCACCAGAAAGGGTGACTTGCACGAGAGTGCAGCCAATTCTGAGACCCTTCTCAGAGACGTAATCGCCACCAGAAAGACCACCTTCTGGGACAGACGAGAGAGAGAGATGTCTCTCAATGGCTCAAACGGCGGTTTCTGCAGTGTCGTCAGGACCATGTTTAGGTCCCAAGGGTCCAGAGGTCGCCTATAGGGCGGGACCACCCGAGACACCCCCTGCAGAAATTGACGTACCTTCGGGAGGAGCGCCAAGCGCCTGTCAAACAACACTGAAAGTGCTGATACTTGACCTTTCAGAGAGCCAAGGGATAATCCCAACTCCAACCCCGACTGTAGGAAGGCCAGCAATGTCGGGATAGACAAAGGCCACGGTGAGCGGCCACCAGAGGCACACCAGGTAAAAAAGATTTTCCACGTTCTGTGGTATATCTTCCTGGAAACAGGTTTCCTTGCCCGATTCATAGTGGCAACCACTGTAGGAGAGAAACCTCTGGATGTCAGCAGCCAGGCCTCAAGAGCCATGCAGTCAATCTGAGAGCCCTGGAATTGAGGTGGAAGAATGGCCCTTGCGCGAGTAGATCTGCGCGTTCTGGAAGGGCCCACCCGTGTCCGCCTGACAGTTGCCACAGGTCCGGGTACCAAGACCTCCTGGGCCAATCTGGAGCCACTAGAATGGCCACTCTGCATTCCGTCCTGATCTTCCACAGGACCCTGGGAATCAGAGCCAGAGGCGGAAACACATATGGCAGCTGGAATCTGGACCAGCCCAGAATCAGGGCGTCCGCCCCCAGAGACTGGGGATCCCAAGACCTTGCCATGTATTGGGGCACCTGATGATTCAGCCGTGAGGCCATCAGATCCACGTCCGGAGTGCCCCACCTGCCGCAGATGTCCCGGAAGACGTCTGGATGTAGAGACCACTCTCCGGCGTCCATCCCCTGTCGGCTCAGATAGTCGGCCTCCCAGTTCTCGACCCCTGGGATGTGAACTGCGGAGATCAGGCAGCCGTTTTCCTCCACCCAGAGTAGAATGCGGTGGACTTCGGCGAGGGCCTGAGCACTTCTGGTCCCTCCCTGATGATTTATGTAGGCGACGGCCGTCGCATTGTCGGACTGTACCCGAATGGGCTGTCCTGACAGGAATTTCTGAAACGCCAGTAGCGCCAGATAGACCGCCTTGATCTCCAGCACGTTGATCTGCAACGCCGACTCCGACCGAGTCCAGAGGCCTTGAGCCCTGTGGTGCAAGAACACCGCCCCCCAGCCCTTCAGACTGGCGTCGGTGGTCACCACTAACCATGACGGTTTTAGGAAGGACCGGCCCCGTGACAGGTGAAGTGGCAGGAGCCACCACTGTAGAGAGTCCCTGGTTGGTTGTGACAGTGTCACCAGCCGATTCAGAGAGATCGTCCTCTTGTCCCATCTGCGAAGAATCTCCAGCTGGAGAGGACGGAGGCGAAACTGTGCGAACGGCACCGCCTCTATCGCCGCTACCATGCGACCCACCAGTCTCATCAATACCCGTAGGGATGACTGTGGAGACAGGAGGACATTCTGCACTCCTGATTGAATCGCAAGCTGCTTGGTTTGAGGTAGGGACACCAGGGCCGAGTCCGTGTGGAAGTCCATGCCCAGATATGTCAATGACTGGGTCGGAACCAGGGTCGACTTCTGAATGTTGATAAGCCACCCGAACTGTTCCAGGGACTTCATGGTCACCTCCAGGCTCACCCGACAAAGGTCTTCCGATGGCGCCCTGACCAACAGGTCGTCCAAATAGGGTATGACGGCGTGTCCCTGCGCATGCAGGAGAGCCATCATGGAGGCCATCACCTTTGTGAACACCCGTGGTGCTGAGGCTAGCCCGAATGGCAGTGCCACAAATTGGAAGTGCTCTTCCCCCACTGCGAATCTCAACCAGCGCTGATGAGCTGGTGCAATGGGGACGTGAAGGTAAGCGTCCCTGATATCGATGGACGCTAGGAAGTCTCCCTGTGACACAGCCGCGATCACTGAGCGCAGGGATTCCATGCGGAACTTCCGAACCAACACGTGACGGTTGAACAACTTGAGGTCCAAAACCGGGCGAAAAGAGCCGTCCTTTTTTGGGACAATAAAGAGGTTGGAGTAAAAACCCCTGAACCTCTCTTCCGTGGGCACAGGGACCACCACTCCGTCTCTGCGGAGTCCCTCCAACACCAGGTAAAAAGCCTGAGCCTTTTCTGGAGATGGAACCGACCGATGGAATCGGTGTATTGGTTGTGACGTCAGCTCTATCCTGTAACCTCTTGAGACTACGTCTCGAACCCACTGATCTTGAATGTGAAGAAGCCACGTGTCCTGAAAGCGGGACAGGCGGCCCCCCACCTGTGGGGAGGCAGGATGAGATAGCGAGTCATGTCGAAGCGGGCTTGGGGTGGCAGCCGCTGCCCCCGCCGGCTTCTTCTGACGACTCTTGGAACGCCACTGAGTAGCAGGCTTGCCCCCTCGGTCTGAGCGAGTGGACGCCGTTGATGACTGTGAACCGGAGCGAAAGGACCACTGCTTAGGGTTCCTTTTCACGGTGTACCGTGGCTTAGGCTTATTCTGCGGTATCTTAGACTCAGCAGAATCCTTTATCAATTTATCCAGTTCGGTGCCAAAAAGCCTGTCACCAGCGAACGGAAGATTTTGTAAAATCTTCTTAGATGTGGCATCTGAGTCCCAGAGACGCAGCCACAATAGCCTGCGGATCGCAATTGCATTGGCCGAGGCCACAGCAGAGCGAGTGGCAGTTTCCAAAGATGCCGTCCTGGCATAGTCCGCATAGGCCCTTGCTCTCTCAGTGAGAGCCAGGACCTCTGGGCTGGACCTAGCTAGATCAGTGATACCATCCAAACAGATAGTGATCGCTTGGAGGGTCCAGACTGCGGCAAAATTAGGGGCAAATGAAGACCCCACAGCCTCATAGGAAGACTTGGCGAGTTGCTCGACCTGTCTATCAGTAGCATCCTTCAACGAGGAGCTATCAGAGGCAGAAAACAAGGAGCGCGCAGCAATCCTAGTCATGGAAGCATCCACCTTGGGAGACTGCGACCATTCCTGGAGCGCCTCCTGGGGAAAGGGAAAGCGATTGTCCTTAGTTTTACGGACATAACGCCGCCCAGGATGCAACCTGGGAGCTTTAATCACCCTTCCGAAATTAGTGTGGTCCATGAAGGAGCCACTTGGTCTAGCCTCTGGCCGCAGCCATTGATAGATCTCCTTGGGGTGTACAGTCACCTCCTCAGGAGGAGTGACAAGACGCAATGTCTCATTGATGGAGGACACCAGATCCTCCACCCCATCTGGAGGTTCAGACATAGACCCAAGAGTAGAACCCCCATCATCTTCCTCACCATCAGAGGAACGCTCCTCCTCAGAGAGAGTCTGGAGCTCAGGAGAGGCCTCACGGGCTCGCTTAGGGGGTCTTACAGCAGAAGTAAGAGACACCCGGGGGTAACTAGGAGGAGTAGCTGGGTTCTCCAGTCTCCTATGCAGTGCCTCCAGGGTTTGCGACATGGAGGACATCTGGGACAGCAGAGATTCATTGATCTTA
>JARQOC010000003.1:557965770-558002336 GCA_033576535.1 Allobates femoralis
AATGACGTCATTGTCTGTGCGCCGGAGGAGGAAGCCGGAGGAGCGCGATGGCGGTGACGGCGTCGGGGATAAGTATAATCAACTATTACTTTACAGGTTTACGACAGCAAGGGGGGGCGCCTGTATACCACTGGGGCTGCAGCTGTATACACCACTGGGGGCTGCTGCTGTATATACCACTGGGGGCTGCTGCTGTATACACCACTGGGGCTGCTGCTGTATACACCACTGGGGGCTGCTGCGTCCGGAGCCCCCCTTCCCGCTCCGGACGCCATTTTAAATCGAATTACTCGATTTATAATAAAACCACAATCGTGGCCACAGCAGGGGGCAAATTAATTGAACTAATTCGATTAATCGCCCAGCCCTATGCAAAGGTGATGGTTTCAACTGTCAAATGCTAAGGATATCCAGAAAACCTGGACTGTGTGTGGCCCTCGAGGCCTGGGGCTGCCCCACCCCTGCTCTAGATGGACTTTCAGAAAGTTGTCTATTGGAAGGATGACTTAATTTTTTGCACTGTAGACCCCACCAATTCCCACTTGTTTTGCTCTACTCTAATGGCCTGAAGGACACTACACTCCCTTGGTTTTCTGTCTACCTCTTTGAACAATTGTTCAATGTATAAATTCCCACCTCTTATTTTTATTCCTAATCCCTTTGCAGTTTGGGGTTCACTTATCTTTTTACTCAGTCACTTTTGGCTCTCAATACTATCTTCATCTCAATGACGACACCCAGTTATGTATGACTTCCTGTGACATTACTTCCAAACATCTATACTGAGTAGGACAAATCTGGGAATTAAAGAGATATCAGTATCTAGTGTTTCATCCGTATATTGTTTGATTTTGTTCCAATATATTTGCTAATTGTTGTGCAGTAGAGCCAAATGTGAAATGCAGTGCCTATTTCCTGGTTGCATCTCCAGCAAAGTGGTAAATGGGAGCTATCGATTTCATGTAGGATTTCTGGGGTTTTAGAACATCTAGGTATAATTTTGTAATTAAATTCCTAGTATCTGGATGAAATTTTTTATGAGATTTTTTAGTTTCTTCGGGGTTGAAAATTGTGTTAAATTCGATTTCCCATCTTTTAATAAAAGAGGCAACCTCTTTGGTGTGACTCAAATCTTTGATTATTTTTTATATTAATTTTTCATTTCAAGTTCAAGAATTGAGATAAAGATGTCTGGTAAGTGAAGAGTGATTACCTCTTGTAGTACAGTATTTGGATTTCCGTTTCATTAAGCGGAATACTACCTATGTTAGATTTTATATCAGTTGTCTCCATGGTCTTGTTTTTGTGAATCAAAAGGATTATTGGCATGTCTGAAAAACTTTTTTGAGCATTTGATTTTATTATTTAGGGATATACTGTATATCTGTTCGGAAACAGATGTAGTAACGGTGTAGAATCGCAGAGGTTGGGTATTATTTTTTTAGTTTTATTAGTTTTTTATTGGATTTGTGCCAAAGTCTGAGTGTTAATTTAGTATAAGGGTTTGTTATGTCTCTATATTTAAATCTGTTAAAAGGGGTGGGCCAGGGATAATGAGAAAGACCTCTTTTCACCGTTTCATTGAAGAGCTCTTGCGAAGCTCTAATGTTCTGGCTAAGTGAGTAGAAAGTCTATAGCTTTCACAATCTGGGAGCCCAAGACCTCCTCTGTGTCTGGGCTTTGTTAGAATTGTGTGTTGGATTCTATGGATTTTACTCAACCTGATAAATGTTGAGGTGATGCTTTTAAGTTTTTGCAACAAGTGCTTTGGTATGTCTATTGGTAATGTCTGAAAAGGTATAGTACTTCTGGTAAAATAATAATTTTTATTAAGTTAATTCTTCCAAACTATGAAATAGGGATGTCTTTACAGGGGGAGATAGCTGATTAAATTTTTTGTAGAAGGGGTTTAAGATTTAAGTCAAATAATTGGGAGGAAGAATTACTCATTTTTGTTCCTAAGTGGGTGATAGAGGAACAGTTTTTAAATGGGGAAATTTCTATTGCTTGTCTCCAGTTTTCGGTTATATTTAGTAGATTAGATTTGGAGTAATTCATTTTGAATTTTCCATTTCCATTTTCGTTTTTCCCCTCCCCTTCTTTCAAGAGCCATAACTTTTTTACTTTTCCGTCAATATATAAATTTATGAGGGCTTGTTTGTTGTGGGACAAGTTGTAGTTTTGAATGAACTCATTTATTTTACGATATGGTGTACTGGAAGATGGGAAAAAATTCCAAGTGCAGTGAAATTGCAAAAAAAAAGTGCAATTACACAGGGTTTTTTGAAAGGTTTTTTGTTCATCATGTTCACTATATGGTAAAACTGATATGGCAGTATGATGCGTTGGGGTGGTATGAGTTCGTAGATACCAAACATGTATACTTCTACTTTTATCTAAATAGTGAAAAAAAAATGCACAAGTTTTTAAAGATAAATAATAGCACTTTTATGATATTTTCCGCGACCCATTGCATTCTAACTTTTGAGCATCTGGGGCTGTGTGATGGCTTATATTTTGCGGCTTGAGCTGATGTTTCTAATGATTCCATTTTGGGGTAGATGTGCTGTTTAGAACGCTCATTATTGCATTCTATTGCAATGTTGTGGCAACCAAAAAAACGTAACTTTGACGTTTGGACTTTTTTTGTACGCAGTTTACCGATCTGATTAATAGATTTTATATTTTGATAGATTGGGCATTTTTGAAAGAGACAATAGCAAATATGTGTATTTTATTATTTTTTTTAATAGCTGTATTTTCAATGGAGCAAAAGGGGAGTGGTTTTAACTTTTAGAGGTTTTTTCATATGTGGTAAAAAAAAAATATTTCTCTTTTTATTTTACTTAGCCAACTACAGGGCCTCAGTGCTGCACAGTCTGATCACTTCTTTTATGTTCAAATGAGCTGATGCAGCTTGGAACACAGGGAATTGATCACTTTTTGCTGGTGACCTCACTGGGAGATCGCCAATCAGAAGAAATTGCTGACAGCTTCTGTAGTCATCAGGGAACCCCTGGCTGTCAAGGTAAGGCGGAGGTCCCATGATTGAATCACGGGACCTCCGATCATGGCAGGGAACAGTGCGATCCCTGCCAAGGGGCTTTGAATTGCGCTGTCAGTCACTGATATCACAATTCAAGGGCTTAACAACATCGATTGGATCGCTGATCCGATCGGTGGTGCTGGCTACATTTCTGAGCTGATGACATCAGCTGAGATGTGGGGGGAGGATGTGAGCTCAGTAAGTGAGCTCACATCGGGAGGCGGGACATGGCCAAGGACATACATTGTGAATGGGTGTATGTTAGTGGATCGTCTTATTGTTTGCAAAGAGGTTTCCACTGTTAGGATGAACAACAGCAGTGAGTGGGGACATCCCTGCCTTGTTCCGTTTTTTATCTCGAAGCTAGTGGAAAGTTCATTATTCATTTTATTTTTGCTAAAGGCTTTGTGTAAAGGGCAGTTAATTTATCTATAAAGTTAGTAGGGAAGCCAAATTTTATAAGCATCTACATTGGAGAGCTACTGACTCACCTACATTCTGGAATAAATGGATAAATGAAACTAACCTTATTGAAATTTATGAAAGATCAAGGTTTTCATATCCGAAAAGCAAAAAAAAAAAATAAAGTCTAGACCTTTGGCATAGATGAGATGGACTAGACACCAAAATCAGTTAACAAATCAGTAAATATCCCCACCCAAGCTATTATAACATTCCAGAATGGGGTTTTGTTGCTTATGTCTGTTGTACCCTTTTTGAAATTAAGCAATGACTGTTTTCTTGCAGAAATTTTCAGACATTACCACAAGACTCCCCTTTCTCTTGTTCCCTAGCTCCCCAACCATCTGTTACATCCAAAGATGTCCCCCTCCCTTCCCCGGTTTACACCCTAACTTAGTTAGACTTTCGTCTTTTCCTACTAAAGTTAACAAATGTTTATGATATCACTGTTTTGATATGGTTTTATTTTGTATGGACTTGAACTATTCTTAATAAAGATTATATACAAAAAAAACTAAAACAAAAAAAAAATTAGCACTTTATGTATCCTTCCTCTACTCACAGACCTACACTTGAATTTATTAATTTCAGAATGTTGTATTCCCATAACGTGCAGGAAGTACGCTTGCTGTCTTAGGGTGTGTGCCCACATAGTGGTTTAGTGACGTTCAAATCGTCAGTAAACCGCTGGAAAATTCAAGGAGTCTAGACTCCTGAGCTCAGAAGTCTCCAGCTGTTTTCCGGCGGTTTTTCTCAGCGTGTGCACAGCGGTTTTCCGGCGGTTTTTCCAGCGGTTTTTCCGGCGGTTTTCTATGGAGGATGTTTTTCATGGAACCGATCAAAAACCGCTGAAAAGAATTGACATGCTGTATGCTGCTAAACCGCTGGAAAACCGCTCAACCGCTGGCGGATCCGCTCACATAAACCCACTATGTGTGCACAGCGTTTTCTAAATTACATAGGGTTACTTGTAAGTCCTAAAGCTGCTAAAAATTTACATAGATTTATATAAAACCTATGCTAAACCGCCGGCGGTTTTCGCTGCTAAACCGACGTAAAACCACTATGTGGGCACACACCCTTAAGGTGATATTTGACTAAGATCTTTTCTTCACTCCCTATTAGCAAGACTTGATAAAGGATCGATATTGACTTTTAGGATTACTAAATCCAATAGGTGGCACTATAGTGCCAATCCTCTTGGTCTCTGAAGAAGCTATTTGCATATCCTCATATCAAGTCATCTGTATCTTAAAAACGTCTTCAGTAGCCAGCCTTTTCTTACCTTCAAAACTACAAAACCTCTTTATTGACACTCTGATTCATTGTAATTTACTACTAATCAGTGTCACACCAAACTTTCCCCTATCCAATCTATCATCACTGCAGCAGCCAGGTCATATTTCTGTTCACCTTCTACAGTTATGCCTCCACCAGTCTTTCTATCGGTTGCCCATTCACTTTAGAAGTTAAATTAATCTACATTTCTGTACCTTCTAAAATCTTCTATCTCCTGTCTCATCTACCCGCGCTACACCTTTATATTCTGCCAATTACCTAAAACTTACATCCTCATTAATCGGAACCTCCAATTTTTACCTCAGAGACTTTTTTTTTGTTGTACACATTCCCTGCACTGCACTATTGTGGAAAATTAGGTTTATTCCAAACAACCATACCTTTAAGTACTGTATTTTTTGGACCATAAGACACACTTTTTCCCCACAGATTGTGGCGGAAAGTGGGGGTGCATCTTATGGTCCAAATACACGGGGGCTGTGGTGCTGTGCTGGAAGGGGGGGGTGGCTCTAGAGTGGCTGGAGGAGGGAGGAGCAGGCTGCAGCTGCGGCCAGTGATCACGTTTCCCCGCTCATTAGTGTACTGTAATATCACTGCATCCCGCTGTCCACCTCTCAGTACTGAAGCTAGCAGTGAGAGGCAGTGTATATTACAGTACACTAAGAGTACTGACCCCCCTCATCATTGTATATGGCCCCCATGCTGCCGCTCACACTAAAATAATAAACATTTTAACATACCTGTCCACCGCTCCAGCCGTATCAATCTCTTCCTATATGTGTGAGCTAACGTCCTGTCATCTGACCCGCCACAGGACAGTGATGTCATCACTGCACCTCCCAGTCACATGATCAGATGCCCTGGGGATGCATCACACAGACAGGAAGAGATCGATGCGGCTGCAGAGAGATGGAGGGGAGCGATGGACAGGTATGTTAAAACGTTTATTATTTTAGTGTGAGCGGCAGAAGGGGGGCCATATCCACTGATGGGGGGGCTGCAATATCCCAGGAAGTGGACCATATCCAGTGCTGGGGGTGCAATATCCCAGGATTGGAGGCATATACATTGATGGGGGCTGCAATATTCCTGGATGGGGGCCATATCCAGTTATGGGGGGCTGCAATATCCCAGGATGGGGGTCATATCCAGTGATGAGGGGTGCAATATCCCGAGATGGGGGCCATATCCAGTTATTGGGGGTGCGATATCCCAGGATGGAGGGCTGCATTGTCCCAGGGTGGGGGCCATATCCAGTGATTGGGGGTGCAATATCCCAGGACGGGAGCCATATCCAGTAAAGAGGGGTGCAATATATCCTTGGATGGGGGCCATACAATGATGGGGGGAGCAAGATCCCAGGATGGGGGGCTGCAATATCCCAGGATGAGGGGCCCTATTCAGTGATGGGGGTGCAATATCCCAGGATGGGGGCCATTGATGGGGGGCGGGTGCAATATCCCAGGATGGGGGCCATGTCTAGTGATGGGGATGCAATATCCCAGGATGGGGGGCATATCCAGTGATAGGGAGTTGCAATATTCCAGGCTGGGAGGGGGCAATATCCCAGGATGGGGGGTGGTGCAATATCCTAAAATGGGAGGCCATATACTAGGATGGGGGCTATATATCAGGATGGGAGGCTATATACCAGAATGGGAGGTTATATCCAGGATGGGGGACACATTTTACCTGGGATGAGGACATTACACCCACAACAGTGTTAGCAGCAGATCCCTTCCCACATAACTTAATTATAACCATATTTTTTTTGCTTTTTTTTTCCTATTTTCCTCCTCTAAAATATGGGTGCATTTTATAGTCTGATGCGTTGTATAGTCCAAAAATACCGTAAGTCCTAAAATACATTTTTAGGCAGGCTGACAGCATACCCTTGTCTCACATTTGTAATTTCACCCTACTTATTCTCTCCATTTGCGCACCACCCTTCCTACATTATTCTTAAGAATTTAGGTCCTTCACCTAGCACTTCCCCCTGCACCTCATACACTCTAGTGCACTGTACATGCATAGATACCTAACTGCTTGCTGACTGGCTCATTAAGATTAAAGTAGACTACCTTATTTTGTTTTTTTATAAATGGCTGCACCACTGTGCAAAACAAGCAATTTAACCTCTTATTTCTTCATAGATTGTAAACTCTTGTGAGCAGGTGCCTCACGTCTATTGATGAAAGGTGAACTACTGTGTCCACCAAATGAAATAAAGCTGCACATAAGTTGACTAGACTCCTCATTTTAATGACATATGGTATAAGATGTGATGAAAACATTACTTATTCAACTTCTCACGGGACCTTTGCTCTGCTTTGAAGTGCCTGCCTGGTAGGTTCTCATACATTTTGTATGGCACACACTTATAATACATATTCCCTTTGATTCTAAAGCTCTATATGATTCCTGAATATATGTGAGTCTACACAGCATTACTAACAAACTTTATATTTGTTCAGAGGGAACTAGAAAAATAAAAAGCAACAATGACTGAAAACAATATCTTGTGGCCACATTGTACAATCTTTGAAGAATTGCATAGTTAATACTATACATTAATGCAGGAAGCATTCTATCAACCTCAGATTCATCCGTCAGACTACTTAGTACAATTGTGGTGGTTAATAACCCATTTCACACTGACTATTGCCACTACATATGATGATCTTAGGTGCTAGGGTATAGAACCAATGAAGCTCCTAAAAAAGGGTCCTGGGCTCCAAAAGTCATTTGCTTCTTAGCAATGAATGTTGCCACTGAGAAGTAGTGATTATTATTCACCATTTGATTAATCACTGAGCAATTTTGAAAGTTTGTATGGAAGATTTTCCCATTTCACAGGTTTATTCCTCAATATCAAATGAGACAGAAACTGAAGGCCATGTATTTCATCTGTAATACTCTTGGCATGAGCATGTTTTGCAATCTGCATTTGAAAAGCTGCCAAAAGATTAAATACTGGAGGACCACATTTGATCCAGATGCCATGAAAAAACTGATTTGGATACAAATTAAATCTGTGCCCTGCTTTGTAGCACAAAACTAAAGGACATGCAGCAGAAAAACACTTCATACTACACTGTGCACAATTATTAGGTAATGTGTATCTTTGATGGTTAATGTTATTTAGCAACAAAACTGAATATTTAAAGGGATCTTGTCACCTCCAGAATGCCTCCTAAGCTAGCAAAACATGTCCCTGCAGCATCCCATCACTAATCTCACACTCCTTTTGTCTCCTAAAAGCATCCTGTGAAAGTGCATAAAAACGTTTTAATACTCACTCATTAGTGATTATAATTAGCAGAGGCCATATTCTTTAGTCCTTAGGGCGTGTTGTTTTGAAGCCTGAATGACCCATCCTCTCTGTGCAGCTTCTGCTGTGATGTGGAGCTGAAGGTAGGACTAATGATTTGCATTCTGTGAGTGACAGAGAGGGGGAGGGCAAAGCCTGCAAAGCAGAGCAGTACAGACAGAGAGAGGGTGGATCCCCGAGGCTGCAAAGCAACACGCCCTAAGAGCTAAAGAGTATAGCCCTTAAGCCACAAAAAGAGAAGCCATCACACAGCCCCAGATCCCAAAAAATGAGAACGCTACATGTTGCGGAAAATGGCATCAAAAGTGCAATCCTTTTTCTTTTAAAATGTCTAAGTTTTTTCACCACTTACATAACAATAAAAGTATACATGATTGGTATCTACAAACTTGTACCGACCTGAGGCATCATACCGACAGGTCAGTTTTACCATATAGTGAACATGATGAATAAAATACTCAAAAACAAACGTGTAATTGCACTTTTTTTTTTTTTTACAATTTCACTGCACTTGGAATTTTTTCCTGTTTTCCTGTACACTATTTGGTAAAATAAATTATGTCATTAAAAAGTACAACTCGTCCCACAAAAAACAAGCCTTCATATGTGTATACTGGCATAAAAATAAAACAGCTATGGCTCTTGGAAGAAGGGGAGGAAAAAATGGAAAATTGTCCAGGGATGAAAGCAATGCAAATATATCAGGAATACATGCTACAGAAATACACTCAAAGCCACAAACAGGAAAAAGAGGAGCTCACATTAAAGCACATAATACTATAGATTTGGAACCAATACTCATAGGACATTTCTATAATTCCTGTATTTCCAAACTCTTCACACATTGTCTATGTGAGACTATATTATAAACCAGATAAATACCATTTCCCATATATTGAAATTGTCAAATTTCTTTTCAGGAATTTCAATTACCGTATTTTTCGCTTTATAAGACGCACCTGATTATAAGACGCACCCCCAAGTTTGGTGAAGGAAAAGAGAAAAAAAATATTTTTTAATGTTAAATGGGGTCCGTCTTATAATGCCAGTGTCCGTCTAAGGCTGGTATCACACTGTCCGTGTGATATACAACTAGGTTGGACGTTTCACACATGATTAACTTTGAATGGCCTCCCCCCCTGTCAGGACAGGAGTGTGGAGCTACTTAGAAACACAAGCAGCTGACGCTCGCATCCAGACGTCCAGAGAGGGGGAGGCCATTCCAGTTTAATCATCTATGACACGTCCAACTTGGTCGTATTTCACACTGACTAGTGAATAGGCAGAGCTGGGAGAGCAGTGCACTCTGCACTGTGCTGTAGTGTGATGCCCTGTAATATAGAGGCAGAGCTGGGGGAGCAGTGTACTTTGCACTGTGCTGTAGTGTGATGTCTTGTAATATAGAGGCAGAGCTGGGGGAGCAGTGCACTCTGCACTGTGCTGTAGTGCAATGTCCTGTAATATAGAGGCAGAGCTGGGGGAGCTGTGCACTCTGCACTCTGCACTGTGATGTCCTGTAATACAGAGGCAGAGCTGGGGGAGCTGTGCACTCTGCACTGTGATGTCCTGTAATACAGAGGCAGAGCTGGGGGAGCTGTGCACTCTGCACTGTGATGTCCTGTAATATAGAGGCAGAGCTGGGGGAGCTGTGCACTCTGCACTGTGATGTCCTGTAATACAGAGGCAGAGCTGGGGGAGCTGTGCACTCTGCACTGTGATGTCCTGTTATATGGAGGCAGAGCTGGGGGAGCTGTGCACTCTGCACTGTGATGTCCTGTTATATGGAGGCAGAGCTGGGGGAGCTGTGCACTCTGCACTGTGATGTCCTGTAATACAGAGGCAGAGCTGGGGGAGCTGTGCACTCTGCACTGTGATGTCCTGTTATATGGAGGCAGAGCTGGGGGAGCTGTGCACTCTGCACTGTGATGTCCTGTAATACAGAGGCAGAGCTGGGGGAGCTGTGCACTCTGCACTGTGATGTCCTGTTATATGGAGGCAGAGCTGGGGGAGCTGTGCACTCTGCACTGTGATGTCCTGTAATATAGAGGCAGAGCTGGGGGAGCTGTGCACTCTGCACTGTGATGTCCTGTTATATGGAGGCAGAGCTGGGGGAGCTGTGCACTCTGCACTGTGCTGTAGTGTGATGTCCTGTAATACAGAGGCAGAGCTGGGGGAGCTGTGCACTCTGCACTGTGATGTCCTGTAATATAGAGGCAGAGCTGGGGGAGCTGTGCACTTTGCACTGTGCTGTAGTGTGATGTCCTGTAATATAGAGGCAGAGCTGAACCGGAGGAGCTGTGCTGTAGTGATGATGCTCGGCCTCCAGCCCTGCCAGCTTCAGATCTAGTGCAGTGTGAATGAAGATCGGCCACTTACTTCCTGGTTCTCAGCTCTGCGACACAGGGGCTTAGCAAACAGAGCAGAGGGACCTTGGAATGCTGACACAAGGTACGGATCTGCCCTGCTCTGCCCCTGTCATCATGGCAGTGATTCAGCACAAGCTTAGTGCGGATTCACTTGCCTCTGCTGCTACAACCCGCTCCTTCATTACTTTAATAGCCCGGCACGATCTCCCCAGCAGCTGAAGGAAGCTGGGGAGCAGCCAAATGTGCCGGCTATTAGAGTAAAGGAGCGCTCCCTGCTCCCATGCCCAGCTCTGTGCGCTGTCTTCAGTGCGCATGGAGAAGTGAAGTGAATATTCATATCGGTAATGAGCGGGGACACGTGGTTCTCCTGCCGCCTGATTCTTCAGCAGGAACCATTCCCTGCCACTTCTGACCCCACTTCACCGCTGCCCCCCCCCCCCAAGTAACCCAGGATGCCAGAATGTTATATTCCGATTATAAGACGCACCCCCACTTTCCTCCAAAATTTGGAGGAAAAAAAGTGCGTCTTATAAAAGGAAAAATACGGTAGCTATGACAATCTGTAACGTTTATGTACAAAACGTTTTACAATGTCACTTGCTATGGGTCCATTCACACATGTCCGGGCAGTGGCTTAACGTGAAGTTAGTGGGCCCCAATGCAAAATCTCCAGTAGGACCTCCAGCTATCTTGAGTCTTTAATATTATTTGTTTTCTTATATGGGCCAAAGATATTTTTGGGACACTTTAGATTCAACTGAATCTCTGTGCCCACCATAGTTATGCCCATGTGTCAAACTATACAGTCTCTATTCTTACCAAGTCAACAGAAAAGAAATTCAACTGATGGAATCCTATGGGATTATTTCAGTGTCCTCAACTTTCAAATTTCCTTAAACCGGATTGAAAAATCATAAATGTTAATTATGGATTAATGTTTTAGTGAGCAAACTGGGTCTCACAAGTAAAAGAACTGCGATAAACTTTAGTAAATATATTGAGTAATGTATGTATTAGTAGAGTACTAGATATGATCTGCACCATCTGATCGGCAAGCACAGACCAAACTAATTTTAAAATGGTGCAAGTGAACTACAGGTTGCCTTGGTCCCTTCCTCAAACCAAATATTTAGGACACACAAACACATAAAATACCTGGTGAGCTCTTCTTTAATCTTCAAAGGTTCATGAGGGTAGAATTTCACTCTAAAGCACATGGTGTATGGTGGATGAGCTGAAACGTTATAAAACAAAAATAAAAGCATGAGAACAGCGCAGGGTATTGTTGATGAAAATGCAGGAGAGGTTTCTTTACAGTAAATGAAATGGAGTAAAGGGTAGCCCAAGCCAGAGCATTAAATAAAAGCATGCTCGAAAAGCCTCAATGAGATTGCAATATATGTAACCAATATGTAATGTCAAAAGTGACTGTGAGATGTGAATTTATCTAAGCTATTCTCCTAAATGTCTGGCCAAAGAAAGAGTTCATTGTGCAAAGAAAAATACCAACTACTCCAAAGTTATGGCCCTACCATAAAACCTCATTCTGAAAAAGAAGACACATTTATATAAACAGTACAGTCAAGAATAACTTAAATATAGCTTAGGCCTCAATGCATTACAAGGTAGTCTACAGGGCAAGGGTCTACAGGTCTCACTACATTGACTGGCTGCAGTAACCATATGTCCCGGAGTAGAGATTAGCAGGGAGTGGGCAGAGACAAAATGAGACAGGCAGTTTGCCTTTAGAGGATAAAACTCTGTCCTGTCAACTTTGAAGCTTATAGATATCAGACAGCTATCTCTTACGACTCTCACATTATATATGAGCACTTGTCTTGACGTGTGCATTCAATTGTTTTCAACAAGGTAAAAGGAGAAAGAGGATTCCAGATTGGCAGCGATATATCAAGAGTTAATATTCAAAATGCCCAATCCTTCTCTTCCCCAACGTCATATGTTCAGTAAGAGTCAAGAGGTTCCCATGAGTTCACCCAAATTATATCTAGTGTGCGTGGTGCCATTAAAGGGGTTGTGTGCAGCCTAATTTGGAGCTCATGGGCCCCGATGCAAAAGCTCCAACGGGGCCCCGAATTATTGCAAATCTTTAGTAGCAATAGCCTTTTTCTATAGGCCAAAGGGACTTTTGGGGCCCCCCAGGCTCCAGGGCCAGGGTGTGATTGCAACCCCTGCACCTGTTGTAGATACGCCCCTCATTGTGCGGTTAAAACACATCACCTATCCCAACATCAGGGGATCAGGAAAGTTTTGTCCGCAAAGGGACCTTTAATCCCTGTTACAAAATGACATGACAGGTCAGACAACTACTTCATTTATTCCCAATAGGCCTGCTGGAAAAAAAATGTGCACAGTGCTCAGCATCCTCAAAGGGAATGAATGGAGCGCAGGTCACAAATAGAGGGTACAGCCCCTCTATTTTTATGGGGACAAAAGTTCCCAGCTTTGTGGATCAGTGGGTCCAGGTGATCTGACCGCTATTGGTCAACAAGTTATCACCTACCCTATGGATAGTTAAAATATTGTTGTAATACGACAGCATTTCTAACAGTCTTTCTACAAGAGTGATGTCTGAAGCTAAGTCTCACATAAAGGAGAGACTTTCATCCTCTAGAAGCAAACAATAACTCATCCTATTAAATGCCTACAAAGCAGCGTTCCTGAAAACTGTAGTAAAATACAGTGATGAAGAATAGTAGAACGTTGCACAACTTCTCTAAAAGCGTATACACAAAGTCTAACAAAAGAGAGACACATCGTTTTGATTTTTTTTATATAAAAGGAATAAAGGCAACCATCAGAATTATGGGCCCCAGTTTGCAGGTCATGCAAGTCACGTCACATATGACAGAACGACTGATAATGTAATTCCATATTATAAAGTGTAAAGCAGAAGATGGAGCTTATTTGTCCTTCGTTCATATAAAAAATTAAAACTTTCCTTACTGCAACGGAAAAAAAAATAGATCTCTACAGACATATCACGTCCTTAGATGCACCACGAGTAAAAAACGCCTGTAGCCATGGTACCCAAATTCTGAAATGTTATACCGTATTTCAATAGTATATTACAAAATGCTTGCATCTACACACCCCAGAGGGAAAAAGCTCCACTTTGTAACACATTAACATCCTACAAACAGCAACAAAAAATTGTGAATATGAAATACAATTTATGGCATAGTTTTCTGCACAATACTAATCCCCATGACAGATGAGGCCAGCATGCGTTGTACTTCAAAGGAAACAGCATTACTCACTTCAGCAGCACACCCAGTTACCCTGTAGTAAAATGGCGAGCATTCAACGGGACACCACAGATGTGCACCACATAGAAATAAGCTCCAATTTGCAGTCGCCATTTACGTGTAATTTTAGCCCACCAGCCGATGGAATAACAGAACTATCTGGGGAGGCAGCAGAATTTCCACAGTTCTCTAAGTGTTATATTTAAGTCTGGTTAGACACAAAGCAGCAATTCATTCTCTTAATCACAGTGTTTCTCGTATGTGCTGTTTATGTGCAAGATAATTGCCAAGATGCTGTACTTCACCTTAGGGGTGTTCTTCATTCCACTTTTGACTGCTTGTGTTCAGTGTATATTTAGGTCCTTACTATTCAATTTATCATTTACACTCTATAGATCTATATTATGTGCTCTCAGTAAACACTAGTTGCAGAACATAGAGTCATAGCCGAAAAGTATTGTTTCAGAAAATGAAGCATCTCTCCCAGAAAATTATTGCAATTACACACGTTTTGTCATACACGTTTATTTCCTTTGTGTACCGAAACACAAAAAAAAACAGAGAACAAAAGTTTAATCGGACATAATTTTACAAAACTGTGTCTAAACAACTTTGTTTCAAGCATGTGATGCTCGTTCAAACTCACCTTTGTCAAGTAACGAGTGTGGGCAATATTGAAATCACACCTGCAACTAGATAAAAAGGGGGAAATTGACTTAATCTTTGCATTGTGTGTCTCTGTGTGCATCACTAAGCATGGAGAACAGAAATAGGAGACAAGAACTGTCTAAGCACTTGAGGAACAAAATTGTTGAAAAATATAATCTCAAGGTTATAAATCCATCTCAAAAGATCTTGATGTTCCTTTGTGCATGGAAGTTTACAACCCTTGGCATTGTAGCTAATCTCCTTGGACATGGACAACAGAGAGTAATTGATTAAGGTTGCAACGCAGGATAGTGTAGATAGTGGATAAGCAGCCACGGGCCAGTGTCAGGAGGTGTTCCCATCCCCCACTTCCTACTGTTACGTCCTACCTTCCCCTTTTTATCATCCCAGTGTCCATTTGTGTCTCGTTGTGCGTTGGACATTTTACCTGTTCGTACGTGACATTAACAGTGACTCACTATATTATATATAGTCATAACTCAAGCTCCAGCAGCAGCTGATACTTTTGCACACCTGATGTAGAACATCTCTGAGGAGGTTTATGGTCCATTCTCAGATTGTGCAGCAGCTGCAACAAGTTATTTGGTATCTTGGCTCACTCCCAGGCTGTGCCAGAAACCAAGATATCTCTCCCAGACAGAATTTTGTTGTATATCAGGTTCCGCACTCATTTATCAGGGAAACAGCGTGTGGGGATTGTAACTTTTCTTCTTAAAGGGGTTTCCCAGACCTGGGCCTTCTCCATGCCGACCAATTCTCTATCTTTGCGATCGGTGGACAAGGTTTTTACGACTTTGGCTCAGGTTTAGGGTGAACCTGATAGTGTGTTTCTTGCCGAATCTAATCTCCGTAAACTCAAGCAGGGGACGCGGCGAGCTGAGGAGTATTCCTCGGAGTTCCAGAGATGTGCTTCTGAAACCCAGTGGAATGACCCTGCCCTCAGGAGTCAGTTAGACTTCACAACTCTCTGGCCCAACATGACTCCAGGGTCATTGAAGACTGCAATGTTCCTTGTCATCAGGGTAGACAGACACCTCAGAGACAGACTTAAACCAACCTTGCCCCCTGTGGTCCTTCCTGTTGAGGTTCCACAGGAAGTAATTGATGAACCTATGCAGTTACAGGAGTTGCGTCTCGTACTACACTACCTGTGGTTTATTAGGTTAGGGGGGCATGTTTCTATGGAGGTCATTCTGATCATTTTATTAAAGGTATGTCTGCTCCAAATTAGCTACGCAGCCTCAAAAGTCGTGTTCCTCTGGTCGTTTGGAAGGAAACGAGACGATCAGAGTGTTTATCTTTCCTTCCTTCCTAAATCTCTGTTTTCACTTTCTGGTGAAGGGATGATCAGTGGTAAAACTGAGACTCTGTCGGTGCTTATAGATAGCGGAGCTTGAGTCAGTCTGCTGGATTCTCGCTGTAATAGTTTCGCCTGTAATGCATTAGTGAGATCCAATCCTATCTCTGCCATTGACTCAGCTCCTCTTAGCCAGAAGGTTCTTTCCCAAGTCATACACAATGTGAACTTGTGTAGAGAGACCCTTCACAAGGAGTTCCCATCTTGTTACATTTTGGAGAATCTTCCTACACCCATTTAGAAATATGAGACAAAAATGTGCATAGGGTCTCATCTCTTAGTAGAGAGGGGCAGATGCCCTATGAAAACTGCTCACCTGGTCTGGTTGTGTAAACCCACAACTAGTATATGCACTCTTACAGCTGCTGCTGGATCCCTGTAATCCCTGAAGAAGGAGCAGAGGCTGCTGCTCCGAAACGTGCCGGAATAAAAACATCATTGCACCAGACTTCTCGGGTCCTGGTTTTCCTTCCAGCAGCGCGAATCACCGACACTTCATCCTGTTTTCCTGCCTACACCCATTGGCCTTCCTAGGCTGAGAAAACATAACCCAGTGATCGACTAGGGGTCCAGAGAAGCAGTTAGTTGAGATAATTTTTGTGCCTAGGTACTACTGTCTTTGTTGTATTGGTTCAGTCTACTCCTACGTCTCCGACGGAGGTGATTAAAAAACTACCGAAGAATAGAGGTGAAGTGCAACCTACACCCCAGGTTAATGCTAGGCATCATCCTGGGGAGAGTGGCTGGGGAGGGTGGTGATTCCCACTAATTATCCTGTGGCTAGAAGTTCTAAGACACGCGGGGACGCCTCTGTTGTCAACCCCCCTAGAAAAGTACCATCTGTCAACTGTATGAATGGTAATAAACATTCAGGTCCGGACCTGTGTGTGGAGGAACTATGTATGTGTATTCACAAAAAGCAGGTGGAAGTTTACATCTGGGGCTCTTAGCTTTAAAGCGAACCTGTAACCACCCCACCCCCCCGGACATCAAAAGCTAAAATAACCACCTTCTGCAGCACTAAGACTGCATTCAGAGATGGTGGCTATAGCCTTTTGATGACCTATATACAATGAAATATGCACTTAAATAAATGCTTACACTTAAGAAGTCTGGTGACCGGGAGGTGGGGTTTCACGCTCCCTCGACCCGCCCCCTGTTGTCAATCATCCTGGTCGCCTGCTGCTGCCTCCCCTCACAGTGTAACATGAACGAATGATCAGGAGGATCTAATGTTTGCAGAAGTGAAAGGATGGGTGTTTGTGTGTTCCAGCAGCAAGTCATTGCCAGACAAGGTCCTGAATCCCTCATAGAGGAAGGTGGGGGGCACTCTCAGGAGTTGACAGCTCAGCAGTTTGTTAATTTTAAATTTTGGTATTTCCTTTGAGTCATTAAGGGTTAATGTTAGGTAAGTTGTCCTACAGGCTCAATGTGCATCAGTTTCAGTGCAAACTATCCATTGACATTTGAATGACATAAAACGCTATGGTAGGAGACCCAGGAGGACCCCACTGCTGGCACAGAGACATAAATAAGCTGGGGTCACGAGTTGACTGCTCTGCATTCTGTTCATTTTAAATTTTGGTAATTTTCTTTTGGACAGTAAAGGTTAATCTCAGCTTTTTCCAAGCCGTTGTTAGTGTTGCTTTAATCAGGTGATGTGGCTGATGACTTCTTCCCCACACTTTAAATAGTCACAAGACCCATCACTTGATGCTGTATATTATATTGAAGGTGCCAACAATTTTGTCCTGCCCATTTTTGGAGTTGTGTGTGTGAAATTATGTCCAATTTGCCTTTTCTACTTCTGTTTAATTGTGGTGTTCCAAAACGCAAAGAAAAACGTATACAACAAAACATGTGTAATTGCAATAATTTTCTGTGCAAATTGCTTCATTTTCTAGAACAATTTCAAAGATGAGTTCCAACACTTTCAGCCATGACTAATCTGTTCCTGTGAAATGGACTTTCATAATACACATAATTTGACTTATGTAAAGCACTATACTTGTTTGGGTCAGAGCAATACAGAAAACAACACAGGAAATAAAATTTAAATAGATCTTTCACATACAGTTGTGTTCAAAATAATATAATACCAGTGTGTTTAAAAACATGAGTTAAGCCCAAAATCTTTGTAATAGTTTTTATTTCCATTTATTGGGAACTTGTACAGTTTTCTAAATCAAAATATTTAGAGAAATGTATATAATTATAACTACTTTACAGAAAATAACAAAATATGAACATTGGTTTGTTCAAACAAAATAGCAGTGTCTGCATTTGTCATGACAAACCCAAAACTATGTACTCTGTTTTTAGGACATAGGCCCCCTTCAGATTACGATTTTTGGCTAACCGTTGTAAAACTGATAGCCACGGATCCAATTTAGCCTCCATGTATCCCTATGGGCACGGATGAGCACGGTTTGGTGCTTAATAGCCATCCGTGTATGCAGGGATCAGATTGTGTCTGCTTTTTTTCACGTCCCCAAAATCGGAGACTGCTTCGATTTTGGGTGCAGCGGACACAATCTGACAGCATCGGATCCGACGCTGTCCGATTCAAATAACATTGGGATCTATGGAGCTCGGACAAAAACAGGATTGTTTCCCAGATCCAATTTTAGTGTACTTTAGTACACTAAAATTGCTCTGTTCCGGTGTAATTTCACTTTAGCAGTCTATCTACATACACTGCTAAAGTGAAATTAAATTGGCAAAGTGTTAAAAGTAAAAAATAAAAATGATTACCTTTCCAGCGAGTGTCCCGAAATGCGCGGCATCCGCCTCTGATGGCTGCAGGACCTTAATCAGCTGACCGGGCTAGACAGGGCAACCTGATCAGCTGATGTGTCATATGACAGCATAAGCTGAGCAGTTTAAATACCTGCCAAAACCGATTGGCGAGCAGTCAGTTTAAACCGCTCAGCTGATGCTGTCATGTGACCCATCAGCTGATTGTGTTGCCCTGCCCGCCCAGTCAGCTGATTAAGGTCCTTGCAGCCATCGGAGGTGGATGCCGCGCATCGCGGGACACTTGTTTTTAGGTACATTGTGAAAGTGAAAGTCAGCCCCAACACCACTTGTCTGCTCTTTGCAGGCTCAGGCTTCGCCCAGCTCTTTCAGTGTCTGGATCCATAAGAATCACGGAACCGGACACAGAAATGGCATCCGAAGTAACAAATCCAAGCCTGCCCGTTCCTGTCCAACTGGTCCTGCAAAAAACAGGATCTCCATGCACAGAAACAAAACGTGATGTGCAGGGGGCTTTAGCATTCCTGTAAATCACCAACCCAATATTTAGTTGTATAAGCACAGTTTTTTAGAACTGCTTCACTTGTATGTTGCAGAGAGTCCACCAACTTCTGGCACCTGTCAATTGTTATTCCAGCCCAGGATGCTTTGACTACATCCCTCAATGTATTTGCATTTGTTGGCTTTGCCTTAGAAATGGCATTTTTTATGTCAACCCACAAGTGTTCTATCCGAGTAAGGTCCGTGAATTGCGCTGGCAACTCCATAATCTCAATTTTGTTGAACTGGAACCAAGATGTTGCTAGTTTACTGGTGTGTTTAGGGTCGCTATCTTGTTGAAACACCCATTTCAAGGGCATTTCTTCTACAGCGTAAGGCAATATGACATCTTCAAGTATTTTAATATATGCAAACTGGTCTATGATCCCTGGTATGCAGTAAATAGGCCCGACACCATAGTAAGAGAAACATGCCCATATCATGATGCTTGCACCACAAGACTTCACTGTCTTCAGAGTGTACTGTGGCTTGAATTCAGAGTATCGGGGTCGTTTGATGAACAGTCTGCGGCCCTTGGACCCAAAAAGTGCAATTTTACTTTCATCAGTCCACAAACTGTTTCTTCATTTCTCTTTAGGCCAGTTGATGTGTTCTTCGGCAATTTGTATCCATTTCAGTACGTCTTTGTTTTAGCAATGGGACTTTGCGGCAATTTCTTGCTAATAGATCAGCTTCACACAGGCGTCTTCTAACTGTCACAGTACTCACAGGTAACTTGAGACTGCCTTTGATCATCCTGGAGCTGATCATTAGCTGAGCCTTTGCCTTTCTGGCTATTCTTCAATCCATTCGAATAGTACTCTTTCACTTTCTTCCACATCTCTCAAGTTATGCTTTCTTTTTAAACCATTGGAGATCATTTTATCTGAACAGCCTATTATTGTCTGCACTTACATTCTTCTGAACAATGTCTCGAGTGACCCATATATCTCACATTTTCAAGAAGAAATGCATGCAAAACGTGCTGGCTTCACCCTTAAATTAGGACCACCTGATTCACATCTATTCCTTTACAGAATGATTGACCTCACTAATTGAGCTCCACACTGCTATTATTTTAAACACAACCCCTTTCAATTAATTATTCAAATACACAGACTCAAAAAAATGCAGATCATAAATGCTGAGTCTGTTTGTTTTCTAATAATCTACTGTATCCAACTGTTAAATTGGTCGACATGTGGTAATATAATTTATACCAAAATAAGTGAATAATCTGGTTAGTCATATTGGACTGCTATCATTTTGAACACTACTGTATCAGTGATAAACTGAAGCAGAAGGGCACCGTCAACTACAATGGGTTCTGTGAGATGTGAAGAGCCATACACATTGGTTAAATTCCCACTGAACCTAACAATTTTGGCAGGAAAAACTGACCATTTAACATGGATGGTTACCTCCAGGACTGTCTTGACAGCAGATGTTGAAGAAAAGATGAATGAGGTAGTTAAATTAATTATGCCTGAACCTTATGATCCCATGGTGAATAAGTTGCAAGTAGTGGTGTCTAACTCTCGTCTCCCACTTCATAGCACATGCATGCTCAGCCGAGTCAACCACGCATGTGTTAATTTGGTGAGACAGCTAAATGCTGAACAGGTGGTATATAGGGCTAGCGTAAAGTCAGATACACCAAATTTGCACCAAGATCCACTTTCTTAAATGCATATTATGCTATAATTTTGTGGAGTACTAGAAGTCTATTTTGTGTAAATCCACTTTGCATATATTAGGGTTGTGAGGAAGCTCATTCTTAGCAGCCAGTCTGCCAGGGACTAAGTTGAGATAGGTATACTTTCTTCAAAAGGTAAACATTTATCTGATTTTGGCGAGAACAAAACATTCACCCCACAAACTGCTGAACAGTTTACAAACTATAGCTTTGTTCACATGACGGTAAATTCGGTCCGAGCATTCTCCGTGGGAAAAAACAGACATCACTTGGGACAGAGCTAGTACCAAATGGACCATTCAGATGACCCTTTTTTCACAAGGACCGTATTTCTGCATGAAAAAATTGCGGCATGGACTAGTCTCTTCCGTATTCCAGATCAGACTCAACTATTCAAGTCTATGGACTAGAAATACAAATCAGATCCTGTACAAATGAAAGTCAATACACCATCCAATTTCTAGAGCTACACTGCCATAATTAGCATAGGTCTTGTAAATTGTATTATTGTTGATGTATAATAATAATTATTACTAATTACAGATGAAAAATCTTGCACTTTTCTGCATGAAAATCAGAATTTTCGATATGCTCGTGTAAAAGTAGAAATGTTGCACAAGATGGAAAATAGCTGACTGTGACCTAGCTATATTGCGTACTACATTTGATAGGAAGAACTTCTAGCATTTTCAGTTGAAGATAATCATTAGTACAACACATGAGAAATACAGAGGATACATAGGAAGAAGGCCTCCAGGATATGACACTTACATTTCATTTGCTTGGAAATGGGCTTATTGGGATCAAGCCAGTGCTGAAAAGAGAAAGCAGATGTCAGTGATATAAGGCAAGTAAACACGCACTATGACGGCACAAACCTTGTAGAGGGACAGACATGGCCATAGAATAATATATTTAGCATTACACTTTTTTAGAACAATAGTTTTACGTTGAACATTTGTATGTCATTTTATATGTATATTTGTATGTGCAAGTACCCGCTTTCACTGCACGATCATTGGGAAAAAGAAAAATGAGTGAAATAAAAGATACAGAAATAGAAGCCTATAAATATTTCGCCATAATCTAGGTCTTTGTATTCTTAGTCACAGTGTGACTGTCATGCGGAGATTTTCAAGCAATAAACATTCCTCTCTGTAAGTGAATAGCTACTTTTTGTTGTTTCCCTCTGTGAACATTTCTGTTATTCTAAGTACTTAATGCATTCTTTAATTATTTGGCATGACTCTGAACATTCATTTATGGTATGTGTAGCAATACCATTAAAGATTATGAAGCTCATGTGTTTTATTTATTAAAGGGGTTATCTGGGACTTTGCTTATTTTTTGCCAATAAGGCTAAATACTTACAGGTAGAAAGTTGTTAGGTACTTGCCAGTTGTGCCCAGCGCTGAGCTCTGCCAGCTCAGAGTGGTCACAGACATTTCCTACTGGTGAATTCATGGCTTCTGGGGAAGTGAGGTTGACAGAGCAGCTTTTTTTCTTCCACTCTGCTCTGCTCGGTGGGAGGGGCACACTGACAACGTCATGCTGATTGACAGCAAGCTTTCCATTGTCTAACTGCATCGGCAATGAAACTCAGTCGATAGAGCAGAAGAGGAACTTCTGAATGAAGCAACAGAATTGCCAACAAGAGTGGTCTAAGACGGCAGAGATCAGTTCCAGGCAGAACAGGCAGGTAGTTAGCAAATACCTATCTGTAAGTTCTTAACCCCATAAGGAAAATTAAGCAAAGTCCCAAATACCCCTTTAAAGAAATGTTACTGCAACATCTCTACGAGCATCTGCTCTAGCTACACCTAGTTCAGTCTACTGATGGTGACAGCATGGGATTACTCTAGCACTTGTGGTTCTGCCCTGCTCGACTAAAGAGTGTGTGCGCTATTGCTGCTTTAGCCAGTAGAACACTACTACGCCCTATATAAACTCTTAGTCTTCTACATATGCTACCAGATATTGAGGCTGGATTGCTAGAGGAACACTGTTTCTCTGGTATTCATATTGTTCCTGACACTGATCCAGCTTGTATCCTGACTTCATCTGATCCCCCTATTCTGACTTCGACCCGATTAACGTCATTCTGACTGACTATTTGGTACCTACCTTGATATTCTTCTTATCTCAGCTTTCAATTCCCAATTCAGTCTTTTTTGTCATCACCCCAGTTACTGACCCAGATAAGTTGCCCTTGCTTCTCTGACCAGCAGCCGCTCAGTGCAAGCAACTCTGAGGACCCCATTGTAAGATCAGATCCTTGTACAGGGATTATAAGAGAAGGGCCATGGTTTCTCTGCAATCTGCCAGACATGAGTGGCTGGCTCCAAGTCTGTCTGTAGTAGCCCTTTTGAGCCAATGGCCTCGGACAGACTTCTCAGATACTAAAAAATATTAGATTTATATTTTGGAGCAAACTCAGGAAATGGACACATATTGGTATGTTTGGTGGAAAGGATGTAAAGCATTTTAGTGCTGAATGCAAAAAATGTACAATGCATAGTATAAAATTATGGGTGGGGGGAAATCAATAAATTGTATAGGTACACAGTGTTGCCTTTTATTATATGCAAAAGTCTGTATAAAAATAGAACAGACATTCAATTCTAGTGGAAGAATAAAACGTGTCAACAAAACCTAAAAAGCACATGGGACTCCATTCATCATAACTTTTGACACAATGATTCTGTTGGTGGGACTGGGGCAGGACAAAGGTGTGGCAACTCCTACTCATAAAATTAGTGGTGAACTGCCCACAAACCTTACTCTAGTCCACGAATGGAGTACGATTTGTGGTGAGGCACAAAGAGGTGAATGCCACTTTACTTTTCAGACATTCCTAATTCATTAACAGGCATAGAGTTCTTAATAAATCAGGTGAGAATAACTTTGATATATCCCCTGGTGAGAGAACCATTGTTACAGCAAATGCTCAGTTACAATGTCGTGTTTGTAATGAGGTCAGTGTTAATGGGGGGCTATGAGACTATTCTGACAACTTTAATTAACGTATGTAAATGGAATGGGTGAACAAGTCTGGTGACGTCACTCAGCAGCGGTTCTCTGCCCACTCTTTTATGAAGTTGTGAGCTGAATGAGATCCAATGTAGAAGAGCATAGGGATGGACCCACTGGTAACAGTCTGCTTATAACCTAACATTATAGATTTTTTTTTGTGATGATTGTTTCAGTGCCAAATGTAATATATCATAAGCCAGAACAAATCCAGCAAAGGGTTATATTAAGGTTTGTGCCAGATTAGATACCATGTTGGCTGAATCCTGCAGGATCCACTTACGGTGTATATTGCCTAGCAATTAAAAGTATGAAATCTGAGTCATGAAAAATGTTAGGACAATTTTTAAGGGAGTAGTCCCGTCTCAATCCACAAGTTTGCAATAATTCTATGTAACTGCAGCCTTGTGAATCCTCATCTATGCAACATGTATACTTCCTGACTTAATCTGACAACATGGACGCGGCCTTGCTTAATTTAAGTGTATTGAGTGAGGCGAGTCAGAATATGGCTGGGAAAAAAACATATCACATACCTGTCATTGAAAAACTATAGGAGTTCAACCTCTTAGCCTCAGGTCCGGTGCCAGCACCTGGCATACCCGGGCAAATGCCGGGACCCTGAAGAAGTGAGAGGGCCCACTCGCTGTCTGTGAGGGAAGCAGTGAGGAGACCCGATCATAGACAGCTGCCCTCTCTCCCTCTCTGCTCTCCTGCTCTGCACTGATCTAGGTGATCAGTACACAGCAGAAGTAAAAACTTACCAGGAGCTACATGGAGGATGAAGGACCTTCCAGTTCCAGTCACGTGACTGATCACGACTGAAATTAAGGCCCTTGAAGTTACTGCTGCTGCTCAAGTTCTGCAGCTCCTGCAGCTCCCTGTGGCTCCTTTTCTGCTCTGCACCAATGTTGTAATGTATAGATTGTGTGTGTGTATCTGTATGTGCATGCAATGTCCGTGTAGAAGAGCTGTGCTTATGTGTGTGTGTGTTTCTATGTGAATGCATTGTCCATGTAGCAGAGCTGTGTTTGTATGTGCATGTCGTAGAGCGGTGTGTATCTGTATGTACGTGTAGTGTCCATGTAGCAGAGCTGTGCATGTCTGTATGCGCATGTATTGGACATGTAGCAGAGCTTTGTGTTTGTAGTGTGCAAGTCGCAGAGCTGTGTGTAAAGTGTGCATGTGGCAAAGCTGTATGTGTCTACATGTGCATGTAGCAGAGCCATCTAGGTCTATGGGTATATAGCATAACTGAGTGAGTCTAATACAGTTTGCAGAAAGACACTAACTATAGATGTATTGCCTCCATATTCTACCCTAGTACATTAAAATTAGCATTAATGACACCTCCCTTTTACACCGCCAGGGAAGCTTTAATTAATAGGAAGAAATTTTTTCTTATTTATGTAGCACCCTGCAGACCGTGGCCGCGAATAAACAACAGTGAGATGTGAACATGTACCAACCCAAACACCCAACATGCTCCGAATTCCCATACCTAGACTTATGCCAGCAAGAAGAGTGGGAGAGGCTGAGTGTGTAAGCTTAGGGAACACTTCGAAGGGGAGAGCAACGTGTTACTAGTAGAGAGGACAGGTAGTTCAGTTTGGTTGGAGTGGAACAGAGGACATGAGTGACACAGAGAAAGACAGTAACAAGTGAGAAAACTGACCGCGGCAGTCATCTTATGACTGACCGGGTCTGAGGCTACTGACCAGGGGTAGTGGAGAAGGAGTCCAAGGTGGAAGACCGGCTTTACGGAGACACTGAGGGACTGAGTCGACGGACAGGGTACCGGCCCTGTAAAAGTGTTGGATGCTATACGCCCCAGCACAGATTAACCGGTGAGGTGAAAGGTCTTTATGCCCGGAACCAAACTGACAGTCACACCGAAGGAAAGGCTCACATAGGACTAGGGGTTCAAGGGAAGGATACCCAAAATAGTCTGCGACTGCCGGGCCATAGGTTGTGAGCGGTTCTGAGGAGAGACCCGAAAGGACTGTGAAAGGGCTATCCATTGGCTATCCATCTCAGCTACTGTTTGGCTACCGGTACCGCTCACTGCAGGATTCAGACTGTGAAAAACAAAAACTAAGCAGTGAGTAAAGTACCCGGTTGAACTTGAAACTTGTGTGAGAGAGATTTATTAAGCGTCCTTGGTTACAGACCACAGCATCTGAGAAGCATCTGAGTTAAAGTTGGAGAAACACAGCTGAAATGCACCCCCACAGTCACCCCACAATAGACTATTATCACCGGGCCTGGGGATAAACTAGCCCTGCCCATGGAGGGCTCATCACCTTGCTGCGCACACCACCATCCCCAGGAGCTGAGACAAGCAGAGGCGGTCACATCTGCCGCATACCAGGGTGGCATCACTGACAAACTTTAATTTTATTTTTATCCCCTTTTTACATCCCTTCCCCTTTTACTTGCAGTCCCTCCAGGGCCACGGAACCAGTCCACGGCCACTACCGTGACATTTTTCCCTGTGACAAACAGCAGGGTCTGGTCCCGAGTAACCCACGGCCCTGGTGGGAGATGAATTTACATCTGTCTAAACCTGGGAGTGGCTTATGGTGCAGATGTGCAGCAGCGCGGACAGAGTGTTAAAGGGGCCCATGGAGACTCTTTCGGCCGGGGCCCACAAATATCTGGAGCCGGTCCTGCTCAGCCATCATATCAAGTCTCAGCTTTAACAAAAGGAAGATGATCATTCTAGTAGCAAAATGCATTATATCGAGGAATCTATGGCCACATATATCATTTATAAATTTGTTTGTGTCAATTTGATAGAAACTGGTGAAATAAAAAAAATTCTAACATTGCAGCCAATTTGCAACTTTACCCTTCTTGCTCCCCCCAGGCAAGAAAAAGGGAGTGGATTACTGGAGTGCAAATTAGTGGACAAAACTTTTTCACAGAGTAAAAAGAAATAATTCCAACTCTCTGACAATTATTATTAGAAAGCACGTGTGTCTGAAAATAAAATAAATGTGGCACAGTTCTCAACCAACTACCCTCCCAAATGTAATTCCTGCATAAATAATAACTTATGTGTTGTTAACTGTGAGAAATCCAGCCATATAATGCATTCCTGGTGAAAGTGAAAACTTTTTTTCTATTTTCTAAAAAAACAAAAAATGATCAAATAGTTTTTTATGAATAAGGTGTATCTTTAAGACCTTTGCAGAGTGTGATTCACATCTTCGCAGCGGATTGTATCACGAAACACAATTGAATGTCATCTCAGAGTTATCGCGCTCTATGGGCATGTTGCAAACAACATAAAAATCCTTCTTTTCTTCTCGCAGCTGTTATGTTAGGATTACCATGGTTACATAAGCATGTCCTTAATGTGGATTTGTGATTGGGAAACATAATCAGATGGGAACCTGAATGCTTACAAATCTGTAGAAATGCTTTTGTCAATGTTGCTATTGCTACAACTGAAGCTGAGCCCTCATATTTTATCTACCATGTGTCGTAGTGTCATGACCTGTACATGCTCTCAGAGATTATACTATCACTATAATAGAAATGACATCGTGTCTCGTGTCCCGGGATCAGATCTCCAGTAAGCCCGCATAGGAGAAAAAGAAAGAGTGGAGGATACGCATCATTAATTACTTACTGTACATTGTATGCAGCACAACAGTCATGAATGTCTCCCGTATTTAGGAGACTAGTGACAAGTTTGAGTCCAGAATGTCACTTTCCCTTTGAGATTCTAGACTTTAAATGTTCATTCAATGTTTCTTTTGGTGTATCAAGAGTTAATGTCAGTTTGCCCTGCTGGCACCTTCTGATTATTTCTCCTCATGTGCATCTGGTTGGTGACCACACCCATCACCTTTAAAAAGTCCCATGTTCTTTCCAGAGGGCGCCGGTTATAGAGACTCCACATTCCTAAACTAGCCATGGAGGAGGAACTTTGCTCTATGAGACACTAGAGCTTAGTTGCTGTTGGAAGCCCTTGTGGTTGGTGTAGTCCTGCTGGGTGAAGTCCGTGTATATCCTTTGGTATTTCCCCCTGTTTGTTTTCCTTCCCTCATGTTTATTATTGCTGTGGTAGACTATGGCTCTCAACAGCCATCTCCCTAGTGAGGAGTAAGTTCAGGGCTAACAAGGGACTAGGTATCCTGCTCAGCAATGGGGTGAAAGAAATCATATGGGGATGCCAGGGAGCTTGGAGTATAGCCTCACATCATTACAGTTGGTGTTCCATCTCCCTTCTCCCTACTGTCAAGGCCCACTATTTTTTCTGTGTTTCTGGTGTACTCTTGGTTGTGGTGGCACTCGATGGGGCTTCCCTGGTGTTGAAGAAAACCCGATAGTCATACCGTGACCGCAACCTCTTCTCTTCCTGAGCATCTTGGAAGTCAGCCTCAATTTCATTTAGTGTTGGGTCAGGGCAGAGAAGGAGGACGAGAGCACCCAGCATGGCAGTAGTCTGCAGATCCAACTCAAAATGGCAGGACCTGGTGGATGTCTGCAGCCCTGTCTGTGCTGTGTCCTCTTCTTCTGCAGATTGTTATCAATTCTCAGTCATCTGTACTTCGTGTGTGTGTACGCGCATGTGTGTAGTGTACATAATTGTGTTGTGTATGAATGGTACTGTGATTATAACAAGTGGAAAAATACCTTTTTTGCATTATAAGACGCACTTTTACTCCCCCAAATTTTGGGGGAAATTGTCACGCATATATGTTAATAAAGCTTCTATATATTTTTTTCACCTTTAAGTATGCTCCCGATTTGTGGTTATATGCCAAGTCTTTTTCTTTATATTTGCATGTGTCTCTTGGCATGGTGAGCACCTAACCTGATTATCTTTCTATATCAGTGGTGCTTCTGTTTCTTCATTCAAAACAAGGGGGAGCTGTGCCAGCATGGGGGGACAGTGTGCCAGCATGAGGGCTCATGTGTGCCAGCATGGAGGTTCTGTGCCAGCATGTGGGGACTATATATACCAGAATGGGGGACATATATATGATTTGTAAGACAGACACTGGTATTATAAGACAGACCCCATTTAACATTAAAAATTATTTTTTTCCCTTTTCCTTCACCAAATTTGAAGGTGTGTCTTATAAAGTGAAAAATACGGTTATGTTTTACGTGTTTTACATAGGACTGAACTGGCCCTTTAAGCTTTTATAAACAACACAGTTTTGGCCTCTTTATAAAGTATGCTTAGGAATGATAAATGCCATCAAGTTTTCAGAGTCTTAGGAAGTGAATTGTTTTCCCCAGACGGGAGCGCTGTTCGGATACCCTTTTCATCTCTTTTCTTTTTTGCTGTTCATCTTGGTTTTGGGAGAACTGCTGCAGACCGTCATCAGGATTAATTTCCACATATGTGTTCGGTTCGGTTGTGACCCTCACAACCTGAAGAAGGTGAGCAAAACCCGTTTTTCGTTCTCCACCTGTTCACACAGGTATACCCTATTTGCGCTTTCTCCTTTCCAGACATTGCAACAGGAATGATAAATGGCTGCCTCTTAAGAATGTCAGAGTGAATTCCATCATTCATCGGGTTCAATTGGAAAAAAATATAATGTACATTTAATGTAGACAATTTTTAGTGGATACAGTTGTAGTCTGTGCTAATGTTACCTTATAGACATGCTTAGATTTTTTGTCAGGGGCCTTCCCACTTTACACACTACAAATCTATCATAAACGTGAAGCCAGCCTAATCAAGTAAAGTATTTGTGTACTTATGTATATAATACTGCTAAATATACAAATTACATGTATTGATATATTGTACACAATTGTTATATTGTGAAAATATATATGTATATATACTGTATATTATAACCGACATGTACAATAGGAGTTAGGGCCCTTTCACACTGTTTTTTTTTTTAAAATGCGTCAGTCGCGGTAAAAAAAAACTGCATCTGACACATTTTCCGCCTAACGGCCGCACTTGCTGCGGGCCCCATGCATTGTGACAGCGTTTTTTTTCGCGGCCGCAACGGCCGGAATCACACTTGCCACACCTGCCGCACACTTACCGCAAGCCCCACATGGGGTAAGTAGCAAGCGCGGCTGCTAGGTGGAAAATATGGCAGATGTGTTTTTTTTCCAGCGACTGATGCATTTTTCAAAAAAACCTCAGTGTAAAAAGGCCCTAATGTGTATATTTTATGTATTTTATTTGCACATGATTGTAGAGATAATGTCTGTAAATAATATAAATAGTGGCAGAAAGGAATGAGACCTCATTCAGATGTCGGTAATTTCTCACATACTCAAAAAATTACATTCTCCTACAACCAAATTGGGTTCACAGAAGAGAACAGTTGACCATAACTAATTTTGTGGGGCTGAAAATGAATATGATGCTTAAATTTGTTGATGGCTCTAATTTTCAAGATACAGACAAGTTTGAAATTACTTATGCAGGCTTATTGACAAATTGTGTCTTATTTCATCATTATTGCATTATTAAAGGGAACCTGTCACCTGATCTATGGCCCCTAAACTATCACTACCTGCCCCTACAGACCCTAACTAGCTCCCTAACCATCCCTGCCTGACCTAATATGGCTTTATAGAAGGTGAATTAAACACTTTATAAACTTACATTTTTTCCGTCTGTGGGGCGTTCCTGTCGGCTCTTGTCTGCAGGGCGGGGTCCCCAGAGCCGCGCTCCCCCCGCCTCGCTCCCTTCCTAACGCCCTAATGGGCGGCATTATGGATTTGAAGAGCGGGGGAGCCCAGTGGAATCATCCCGCCCCGCTCTTCATGACGCGGACCGGAAACCGCGTCATTTCCGGTCCGCGCATGCGTAGTGCCCCGGGTGAAGCCGAAGCCGAGTGCCGGCGTCGCTAAGCAACGATCGGCATCGTCTTCGGAAGGTGAGTATCGGCGGCCCCCCCCCCTCCCAAACCAGCACATATATATGTGTGTGTAATCCACATGTACATATGGATTACACACACATATATATATATTCACTTTGATTAGGCACATTTCATATGTGCATCTATATATATATATATATATATATATATATATATATATATATATATATAGTTAGATTGTGTGTGTGTGTGTATACATACGTGTGTGTGTGTGTTGTGTGCTGTGTATACATACGTGTGTGTGTGCATGTGTATACTTACGTGTGTGTGTGTGCATGTGTGTGTATACTTACGTGTGTGTGTGTGCATGTGTGTGTATACTTACGTGTGTGTGTGTGTGCATGTGTATACATACGTGTATGTGTGTGTGTGCATGTGTATACATACGTGTATGTGTGTGTGTGCATGTGTATACTTACGTGTGTGTGTGTGTGTGCATGTGTGTGTATACTTACGTGTGTGTGTGTGCATGTGTGTTTTATACTTACGTGTGTGTGTGTGCATTGTGTGTATACTTACGTGTGTGTGTGCATGTGTGTGATACTTACTGTGTGTGTGTGTGCATGTGTGTGTATACTTACGTGTATGTGTGTGCATGTGTGTGTATACTTACGTGTGTGTGTGTGTGTGCATGTGTGTGTATACATACTTGTGTGTGTGTGTGTGTGTGTGCGTGCATGTGTGTGTATACATACTTGTGTGTGTGTGTGTGCATGTGTGTGTGTATACATGTGTGTGTGTGTGTGTGCATGTGTGTGTATACATACTTGTGTGTGTGTGTGTGTGTGCATGTGTGTGTATACATACTTGTGTGTGTGTGTGTGTGCATGTGTGTGTATACATACTTGTGTGTGTGTGTGTGTGCATGTGTGTGTATACTTACGTGTGTGTGTGCGTGTGTGTGTGTGTGTGTGTGTGTGCATGTGTGTGTGTGTATACATACTTGTGTGTGTGTGTGTGTGTGTGTGTGCATGTGTGTGTATACATACGTGTGTGTGTATACATACTTGTGTGTGTGTGTGTGCGTGCATGTGTGTGTATACATACTTGTGTGTGTGTGTGTGTGCATGTGTGTGTATACTTACGTGTGTGTGTGCATGTGTGTGTATACATACTTGTGTGTGTGTGTGTGTGTGTGCGTGCATGTGTGTATACATACGTGTGTGTGTGTGTGTGTATACATACTTGTGTGTGTGCGTGTGTGTGTGTGCATGTGTGTGTATACTTACGTGTGTGTGTGCGCGTGCATGTGTGTGTATACTTACGTGTGTGTGTGTGTGTGTGCGTGCATGTGTGTGTATACATACTTGTGTGTGTGTGTGTGTGCGTGCATGTGTGTGTATACATACGTGTGTGTGTGTGCATGTGTGTGTATACATACTTGTGTGTGTGTGTGTGTGCATGTGTATATATATTTTGTAGAGAGAGAGACTGAGGGTGAGAGGGTCTGTGAGTTTTGTGTAACGCTGGGACCTGGGTGACGCAGTAAACTTCACCTGAGGTCAGAGTTAATCCTCGTCACTCTATCTGACCTCAGGTGATCTACACTGATGTCACCCTGTTCACATCGGTAACAGAAAACTCACTCTATGTGGGTCACGCTGTGAAGTGGGAAGTTTCACATGAGGTCAGAGAAACACATTGCTTTATCCGACCTCAGGTGACACAGACCATGAACTCTCCCCCTTCACTGCACGAGCCTTCAAATATAATTTTTAGGGAATCTTCACTAACGGACGGACCTCTACCAGGATCCTGGATGGGTATGTGGGAGTAATAAAGATGGAGTCAAAATACTTGTTTGTGTTTTTTGTTGTAATAAAAAATTTTTTCTCGGTGTTGTGTTTTCTTTACTACTAAATAGAGATTCATAATGGCCGTGTCTAACATTGGCATGACATTATAAATCTCGGGCTTAGTGCCAGCTGCTAAAAGAAAGGTGGCATTAACCCCTTATTACCCAGTCTGCCACCGCCACAGGGCAGCTGGAAGAGCTGGGTACAGCTCCAGAATATTGCGCTTCTATAAATGCGCAATTTTCTGGGGCGGCTGCGAGCTGCAATTCTCAGCGGGGGTGGCCCAGAACGCTTGGGCCTCCCTACGCTGGGGATTCCAGCCCTCAGCTGCCTAGTTGTACCTGGCTGGCAAAGAAAAATGCGGCGAAGCCCCACGCCGTTTTTTTTCTTGTCAGCCAGGTACACCTAGGTAGTTGGGGGTGGATGGCAGCTCCTAGCTGCCTAGTTGTACCTGGCTGGCAAAGAAAAATGTGGCAAAGCCCCACGCCGTTTTTTTTCTTGCCAGCCAGGTAGACCTAGACAGCTGTGGGCTGCCATCCACCCCCTACTACCTAGGTGTACCTGGCTTGCATGAAAAAACGGCATCTGTCTTCACCACATTTTTCTTTGCCAGCCAGGTACAACTAGTCAGCTGGGGGTGGATGGCAGCTCCCAGCTGGCTAGGTGTACCTGGCTGGCAAAGAAAAATGTGGCGAAGCCCCACGCCGTTTTTTTTCTGGTCAGCCAGGTACACCTAGGTAGTTGGGGGTGAATGGCAGCTACCTGCGACCTAGTTGTACCTGGCTAGTAAAGGAAAATACAGCAAAGCCACATGCCATTTTTTTCTTGCCAGCCACATACAACTAGTCAGCTGGGAGCTGCCATCCACCCCCAACTACCTAGGTGTACCTGGCTGGCAAGAAAAAAAACGGCGTGGGGCTTCGCCGCATTTTTCTTTGCCAGCCAGGTACAACTAGGCAGCTGGGAGCTGCCATCCACCCCCAGCTGACTAGTTGTACCTGGCTGGCAAAGAAAAATGTGGCAAAGACAGATGCCGTTTTTTCATGCAAGCCAGGTACACCTAGGTAGTAGGGGGTGGATGGCAGCCCACAGCTGTCTAGGTCTACCTGGCTGGCAAGAAAAAAAACGGCGTGGGGCTTCGCCACATTTTTCTTTGCCAGCCAGGTACAACTAGGCAGCTAGGAGCTGCCATCCACCCCCAACTACCTAGGTGTACCTGGCTGACAAGAAAAAAAACGGCGTGGGGCTTCGCCGCATTTTTCTTTGCCAGCCAGGTACAACTAGGCAGCTGAGGGCTGGAATCCCCAGCGTAGGGAGGCCCAAGCGTTCTGGGCCACCCCCGCTGAGAATTGCAGCTCGCAGCCGCCCCAGAAAATTGCGCATTTATAGAAGCGCAATATTCTGGAGCTGTACCCAGCTCTTCCAGCTGCCCTGTGGCGGTGGCAGACTGGGTAATAAGGGGTTAATGCCACCTTTCTTTTAGCAGCTGGCACTAAGCCCGAGATTTATAATGTCATGCCAATGTTAGACACGGCCATTATGAATCTCTATTTAGTAGTAAAGAAAA
Source organism: Allobates femoralis (assembly GCA_033576535.1). Lineage (NCBI taxonomy): Eukaryota > Metazoa > Chordata > Amphibia > Anura > Aromobatidae > Allobates > Allobates femoralis. The sequence continues at coordinate 557,999,834 of JARQOC010000003.1, forward strand.
CACAACACCGAGAAAAAATTTTTTATTACAACAAAAAACACAAACAAGTATTTTGACTCCATCTTTATTACTCCCACATACCCATCCAGGATCCTGGTAGAGGTCCGTCCGTTAGTGAAGATTCCCTAAAAATTATATTTGAAGGCTCGTGCAGTGAAGGGGGAGAGTTCATGGTCTGTGTCACCTGAGGTCGGATAAAGCAATGTGTTTCTCTGACCTCATGTGAAACTTCCCACTTCACAGCGTGACCCACATAGAGTGAGTTTTCTGTTACCGATGTGAACAGGGTGACATCAGTGTAGATCACCTGAGGTCAGATAGAGTGACGAGGATTAACTCTGACCTCAGGTGAAGTTTACTGCGTCACCCAGGTCCCAGCGTTACACAAAACTCACAGACCCTCTCACCCTCAGTCTCTCTCTCTACAAAATATATATACACATGCACACACACACACACACCACACACAAGTATGTATACACACACATGCACACACACACACGTATGTATACACACACATGCACGCACACACACACACACAAGTATGTATACACACACATGCACGCACACACACCACACACACGTATGTATACACACACATGCACGCACACACACACACGTAAGTATACACACACATGCACACACACACACACGCACACACACAAGTATGTTATACACACACACACACGTATGTATACACACACATGCACGCACACACACACACACACACAAGTATGTATACACACACATGCACACACACACACACACAGTATACACACACATGCACACACACACGTAAGTATACACACACATACACACACACACACAAGTATGTATACACACACATGCACGCACACACACACACAAGTATGTATACACACACATGCACACACACACACCACAAGTATGTATACACACACATGCACGCACACACACACACACACAAGTGTATACACACACACGTATGTATACACACACATGCACGCACACACACACACACAAGTATGTATACACACACATGCACCACACACACACACACATGCACACACACACGTAAAGTATACACACACATGCACACACACACACACACAAGTATGTATACACACACATGCACGCACACACACACCACACACACACAAGTATGTATACACACACATGCACACACACACACACACACACAAGTATGTATACACACACATGCACGCACACCACACACACACACACACAAGTATGTATACACACACATGCACGCACACACACACACACACAAGTATGTATACACACACATGCACACACACCACAACATCCACACACACACAGTATGTATACACACACATGCACACACCACACACACACACACAAGTATGTATACACACACATGCCACCACACACACACACACACACACACAAGTATGTATACACCCCACATGCACGCACACACACACACAAGTATGTATACACACACATGCACGCACACACACACACACACGTATGTATACACACACATGCACACACACACACAAGTATGTATACACACACTTGCACGCACACAACACACACAAGTATGTATACACACACATGCACACACACACAAGTATGTATACACACACATGCACACACACACACACAAGTATGTATACACACACATGCACACACACACGTAAGTATACCACACATGACAACACACACACGTAAGTATACACAACATGCACACACACACACGTAAGTATACACATGCACACACACGTATGTATACACACGCACACACAACACGTAAGTATACACATGCACACACACACACGTAAGTATACACACACATGCACACACACACACGTAAGTATACACATGCACACACCACATACACGTATGTATACACATGCACACACACACATACACGTATGTATACACATGCACACACACACACACGTAAGTATACACACAATGCACACACACACACGTAAGTATACACACATATGACAGTCACACACACGTAAGTATACACAACATGCACACCACAACTAAGTATACACATGCACACACACACGTATGTATACACACCGACACACACACACACACGTATGTATACACACACACACATCAACTATTATATGTGCATTATATAATATATATAATAATATATGTATAGCACTATGAATGCCTAATCAATAATATATATATATGTGTGTGTAATCATATGTAATGTGGATTACACACACATATATAAAGTGCTGGTTTGGGGGGGGGGGGGGCCGCCGATACTCACCTTCCGAAGACGATGCCGATCGTTGCTTAGCGACGCCGGCACTCGGCTTCGGCTTCACCCGGGGCACTACGCATGCGCGGACCGGAAATGACGCGGTTTCCGGTCCGCGTCATGAAGAGCGGGGCGGGATGATTCCACTGGGCTCCGCCGCTCTTCAAATCCATAATGCCGCCCATTAGGGCGTTAGGAAGGGAGCGAGGCGGGGGGAGCGCGGCTCTGGGGACCCCGCCCTGCAGACAA